>JAAAYG020033269.1:55257-122697 GCA_009936455.2 Tomocerus minor
GTGACTTTAATACTCAGTCACCCCTGCTTAAGTTTTCCACTCCAGTAGTTCTTATCAAAATGGCAATAGTAAATAGCGCGAGTTTGTCTAACTACATTTTGTGACTCACACATCTTACTAAATGCACAGTATTTTATCCAGGCAAAGAAAAATCTTTATTTTCTCTGATATTCAGCACCTACATCTGACAGAGTGACTGCATATAGTGCACATGTAAATGATATATAGCATATATGGGTTCACGTATATCTGCACTGCTCTTATTTCATTCACTGGCAATAAAGTAGAAGCCTAAAGGAAGACAGGATGGTGAATAGGGAAGAGAAGAACGAGGAAGTTGACTGACTGGATTGTATTTCAAAGTGGAGTATTCCTTTTCCCGTTTTCTATTTAGATACGTCCACTGATAGTTTCCTCCTTTCCAGACATCTTCAATGCATTTATATTAAACTGACAATGAGAAAGAAGACCTAAATACAGTAGAAACCCGAAGTGTCTAAATCTGCATAATATGAAAGTATTAGCTGTTAGGACGAGACAAGTTTTCACTCTGAAGAAGAAAAAATTGCAAGGAACAAGATTGGCTTTTTGGATTGCACATCCACCGCTCGCTCTCTTCTTCTGCCTTCCTCTGCACTATTTACGAGTTGAGAGGTGATGACGCTCTATCTAGTAAATATGCACTCAAAGAACTTCATTTTATTTCTCTTCATCTTTAGTGCAGAGCTTAGCGCAGATGTTTTACTTTCCCTGCACTCCTCGCCTTTATTGATACTCAGGGAAATAAATAGGTAATCACAGAAGTTTATGTGGAGGCGGAGTAGTTGACATACCATCCTAAATCCTTTACGAAATTCCCTGTCAAACCCCAAAGAGGAATTCTTAAGACCATTAAAATTACCACAGCATTTAATTGGAGATCACGCACTAAATCCCAATCCAAATGCTAAGTGAATTGCTATAAAACATTCCAACACAAAATGCCTTTCTGCCACTAGTCTTTTTCCATTAACCATTTAGTTTTTGTTAATTTAATGACTAGGTACTAACTTAGATATCTGTGTTATTGATGCTTTTATGCAATTTTAGGTTTCGTTTACCTTATTTTTAATTGGCTTTACTTATAGATCGTTTCAAATAATCCCAGGAGTATTAAATTGCTCAAATACTTTGATATTGTTTAATATTATAATTTTCTGCACATTGATCCACATTAAATTATTATGTACCTAATTGACAATATTATATTTATTACTGGAGAGGAAAGACTGAGAGAGAACAATGAGAGAAAAATATTTTCTTGAATGTATAATTGAGCATTAGCTTTCGGCATAACAAAACAAATAGAGCCATTAGAAGAACTGCGTGGATTTAGCTACATTAAAGTCTTTGTATTGCAGTAAATCTGTAAATAAAGGTATGTAAGGATGCTAGAAGGAGTTGTAGCATAACTAATCTATCTGTAAGAGCATAAAAATTTCTTCAGGAGAGAGAGTGAGAGCCTTATGTGTGGAAATGTTTTGTAGAAAAAGGGAAGTAAAGTCGAGTTGTGATTTGATGATGTTGAATGGTTAGGGTAGTGTAGCTGTTGTGCTGTAAATCCCGGGCAGTGCACAATGTAAAAGGAGAGAGTAAAAGTAAGAAGTGAGTGCGGTGTAAGTGGCAGAAGTATATTTACATATGGTGTGTTTCAACATATGATACATGAGTGTACGCACCGGGGTTCGTATGCGTGTATTGTGTGGGGAAGATGTGTATGAGGAGCTAAACAATTGTAATGCGTGTGTGAGGGAGTAAAAAGTAAGGAGAGCTCTTGAAGAATGTCTCTCATTCATGAGGATGTAAAGTAGTGGAGAGATGGAGATGAGTAGCTACTAGGTGTGCAGTGCCTACTTATATCTCTATAAAAGACAAAGGGAGTAATAGGAGGGCCTCGGATGCTAAGAGTGTGTGTAACTAGAAGAAGAGGAGAGTTGATGAGTGGGAAGCGTGTCGTAAGTAGTTTGGCTAAAGAATGAGGAGCATAAAAGAGTCGTAAATCCACAAATAGGTTGACACTCGACAAGTGTGATGGGGAAATGTGTAAGTCTTCACTTTTGTTTATCGCCGTGCTCCGAGCACATGGATGCATACGGAGAGGTCCCTCTCTTATGTAAATACTAGACACATCTCCGAAATAGCACACACACACACACACACACACAGGAGGAGAGTGAGGAGTCATATGGAATAAAGTCAGACTCTCCTCTCAACAATGTCATAATGTGTAGGAATATGTAAATAGTTGTTGAGAGTGAAGAAAAGGAAACCACGGAGGATGGGACGAAGAGAGATAATAGAGAGGAGGCAATTCTTTGAGCAAGTACTTGTACGTACTACGTACTTAGGCCCATCCTGGGTTTAGTAGCAAAGATGCATGCATAATCCGGAAAAGAAGTACAAATAGCCTTCTATGTCGACTAATAGAAGCCTAGACGTTGCATATGCAAAGTTAGACTTAGTTTGGTCCATTACATTAGATTGTATTGCATAAGGAGATGTTCTTAGGTTGCTATTCTTTGTTTAGACCTCCTCTCTCTCTCTCTCTCTCTCGCAAAACAACAGAGAAGATCACAGAGGAAACATAAGGCGAGATGTGTAGGGAAGTGTAGTGGCAGTGATGTTCTAATGTAGTTTCCTAGCAAAGTAACATAATGTAGTGTAATGTAATGTAGCGAGGCGTTACAGTTACAAAGTCACAACATGGCCAACAGCAAAGGCAGTTTTAGCTATGAAAGTTAGCCGAGAAACAAGACGGACATGAGAGAGACATAGAGAGAACGTTTAAACTTTCTGAAGATGACTAAAAATGGGGAAAATCTGACGGAGGAAAGCCTGTGTTGAAATGTAAAGTACTGTCTGGGGGGTAGTCACATAGAAAAAAGCCAGCCATCTCCATTGCCGGCTTCTTCACCATTCTCATCCGTGCACACACCACTTCCTCTATACACACATACACACCACGAAGACATAGACGACTCCTATCTCCAATAGCAACCCACCTATGTCTAATATACTCTATTGCTACCTATACATTACACATTATATTAGCAAGAGTCTCTAAATATATATTATCTTTGTTTGTCCTAAGATGTACAGGGTAGAAATAATATTATTGCAACGCTACTTGTTTATAGTCCACTCTGTATAGAGGAATCTTCGGCCATTTCTCAGCAAAACAGACGAACTCCAAAAAGACAGTCACTCAGAGAGAGAGAGAGAGAGAGAGAAGAAATCGTTTTTTCCGCCAAGCAAGACGAACTCAATGCCCCGACAAGAGTGTGACTAACACACAGCTATAAAGGCCGAACTATTTGCTGAAACTCCGACTGTTAACCCTGTCCTGCGAAAAATTCTCTCCGTACAAAAGCTATAAAGAGGGAAAAGGAGAGAAATCAGAGTTTCTCCAGAGCAACTATTGCAATTGCAACTACCTAACTAAGTATCTTGACTTTCTTCTACATCCCATTCATTTCTCACATAACGTAAACGGAGTAAGCACTAGTCATTCTGAATAGCTATGTACTATGCACAGAGACTCATCCACATCCACCTTCCTTCAGCACAACTTTCATCTCTCTTCTTCATCCTTCCATAGCTCATCCCTTACTTACGCTACGTACGGAACTACTACGTGCGTCCCATTCCCACTGCCTTCCATTTCTCCCTCTCTCACTCTCTCTTACTCTCTCACTATGGCTCTTAGCTCACTACTAAACTATAAGTAGCAACAGTCGACTTAAACTTGGGTCAAGTCATGCCATGAGAAAACATTGTAGTAACATCGTAGAAAACTCCGTGTTTACTGTATCTAGCTATATATAGTAAAGAGAGAGAGAGAGAAAGAAAGATATAGGGATAGGCCACTTCTCATTCGGAGAATAGTAGAGCACAATAGAAACAAGCTGCCATTTGGACGGACATGGAAGTAAAACGGAGACGAAAAGGCGAAAAGACACTTTATTTCTACTGGTGTGGTGTGCTGGGCTATGAAATCCTATTTTATCTAACTGTCTCTATCTGAACTCTGTCAGTTAGCTGGTGTATAGCAAGTAGAGTTGTTGGGGGCAGAGCCCGGTGCAGTGCCATAATTATATGTGCTAAAGTAGAGCGGAGGAATCTCAGAGATAGCGTATTGCTCATATTAACTCGAGCATGGAACAAAAGCTACATAATAGAGAGAGGGCGGCCTAAATAGTTAAATATGTGCACATTGGCTCTCTAAGATCCTCCTATAGACATGAATCTGAGGAAGTGGGATGAATGACATAAGAGCAAGTGTCTGCTATGGTGGACTATGTATTTATTGCACATAGGGAGTAATAGCTAAGTATGGAGGCTCATTGCACAGCTCTCTATTATGTATGAAGGAGACAAACTCCACTCACTACCTACTTATGAGCCAAAGACACAAAGAGGACGCGAAGAGTTCTTGCTCCATTTAGCGATTCCTATAAAATTTCTACAGCTTATGCATTGCAATGTGATAGATATGCTCATATCAGTGTTCATAAATACACATTCAGTAAATGTAAGCAAACTCCTCTCTCTCTCTCTTCAACACAATCCTCAATGTATACGTAAGTAGGGAGCAGAGACGTAGGTAGGCAAAGGCAAGGAAGTCAAACTAAAAGTTAAACCAATATCAAATATGCAATGCGAATGCCCAAGAGCTTAGACAACACGTGAGATAAGTTCCTGCTTCAGTTAGCATAGGCATTAGATATTATTTTTGGGGGCCTTCTCTTCTTTCTCACTATTTACAATCGTCAGAGAGAGAGAGGCGAGGAAAATGCATTTCCCCATACACCGGGACCATTGTTACTACTGACATTAGAGGAAACGTACGTGAAATCAGGGAAGCTGAATGAATCTGTAGGAGGAGGAGATAGAAGGGGTAGTTACACTCTATTATGTATATATATGTACATGCATTACACATAGATTCCTTTTTTGTAACTATCTGTGTGCACACAAGATATGTACTATAAATAGAAGGGACAAGGACGCACAGAAGGAGGGAAAGTGCTTCGTTCTCTCCTCCGAGCAAACTAATAGCAATATCAAGGTAATGTAATATAATGCGACGTAATGTAACGTAAAGGAAAGGAATGGGACGAGGAACTAAGGAGAGCTCCGTAAAGTGAGCTAATGCAATGGAAACTGTTGGAGAAAGCCAGTTGCACATCAATGGTAAATGGGTTGGCAATATGCGTGTGCCCCGTCCTGGAAAAATCATCTGTCAACCAATGACAAACTGGATGTCCATGCTTCTCATCCTAATAGTCTCACAATCAGAACCGCGTCCGGCTCAATGGGCTAAGCTCCAACCTCACCAAACTAACCTGATCTCTTCTAAATAGTAAATACCTACCATCCTCGCACACATTCACATACAGAGCGGGAATGGAGGTGACACATTTGTCTAGGGATGGTTATAGCCACGTCCCGATAGTTGGCTACTCGACTGTAAACACTCTGACCGTCTTCAAACCTCCTTCGCTTTGGTTTCAGATAAGATCACGTCAGACCAATGAGCTAGATAAGATGGGATAAGAAAGGATTCCATTTCTTGATTCCTTTTGTGTTGCTTATTGAAGGAAAGGATTCGCACTCTCCCTCAGGAGATCCTCCTACTTACCTTTCCTTATTTCCCTATTTATTGTCCCTGTTTATGTACACATCCCTTGTTCTTATTGTTGCCTAATACTTTTCTTTATGTAGGCACTACCTACTTACTGCTCTTCCTACTCCTCGCAGCCTATCATCCACTCTTCCCATTGAATACAGACGGCGTACTTTCGATATTAATGCTATGACATTTACAGAGCTACACAAAAAGAGAAAACGAGTTCCGGGGTGCTTTCGCAAATGTGTCAGTTCAGTTCGCACAAACTAGACGAGCATTTCCCTGGTTAATACCAAGGTACATATTACAGTTACTATAGCACTGATCCACCTAAAGATAACCACTCCTCTAACATTCAATATTATTGTTCGTTTGAGCTACTTATCCACTTTTCTGTAATTGTCCATGTGAAAATAATCTATTTGTAGAAGAAATGTCAAAAACTCCGTCATTTAAAAAGTTCAGTGGCCCAAGTTGACTTTTATGGAAATAGTGCTTCCTGACAACGACTCCATCCGCCTACAATAGACAATATTTAAATTGAGAGCGAATGCACATTCATATTCATAAATCCTATATAATTAGCACTTTTTCAAATAGAATGGATATGCAACTTATTGACACAGATTTTCAAGCATGGCAGTATAAAACGTTTAAGTCTCTAACATGTGCCCATACGGGTCGTTTATACGTGGGCGTGAATATTTGTGAATGTAAATGCAACAACAAGCCACCCACCAACTGCAACATAGATATAGCATCCGAAATGCCTTCAATCCGTTTCTACAGCCCACAACTAGTAATCAAAATGGTTTGTGCCATTTCTAAATTTTTATGAAATGGCATAGGAAATGTACTAGTAAAAATATTTAAAACAATCATCCTGTTCATTATAGCATATATTCTAAACATAAACGACCAATTCTGTTCCTACTTCCCCTTAGTTTGATACAATCCGTCCCAACGTTCTAAATGTGGCAAAGAACAAAAAAGTTTAAGTGCGTAAGGGCAAACAACTACATAAAATCAAGCAGCATGCTGCACCACAAAATTGCATATTTCATTATTTATGTTGGCGCTAATTGCTTGGATTTAAAAAGCAAATAAAAAATATTTTTAATTTGTACAAGTTAAATGCGTTTTTATAAATAGTTAACCATTTTTAATAAACTAGTCCACATCTAGCGTTTTTACTAAAAATGAGATAGCAAAAAGCATCAAATTTGGTTTTCCCCAGGGGGTAATGATTATTTTCTTTATGTGCTATTATTATATGTGTACCGTAAGCATAGGTAGAGAGAAAATGCATTTTGGGCAACTGTATGAATAAAGCATAGTCACTGACAACCTTGTGACACTGCTAGTACTAAATATATGCGTTCCGCATTTCCTTGTCACTGCAATTGCATTGCGTAGAGAGCAAGCATTAACAGTTGCGTCATGCCTTATATATATATATATATAAATATATATATATATATATATTTCAGGAGTATTTTAAGTTTGTGTTCAAGAAATGAGGCACAGGGCGCATACAGATCTAAACACGTGGGAGAGAGGGAAGTGGAGATGATGTGATGCTTGCGTTCGGTGCTGGTGCGAGTCTTTCATCAGCATAAGACACGATCAGGGGGAATGGGATGAGAATGATACATTGGTCTTCAGGTGACCATTCCACTAAGCTCGCTCAGCCACCATAATGCTCAGTAATGTTCTTGTTTGGCTTGGTAAATTTTTGGTATCTCTCGTGGCATATTTCACTGTGGTAGGGGAAAGTTTCCCGTCCCTTTATGATACACTCTTGTTTCACTTTTGTTTTTTTCTTTTTCCTACCCCAATGAATTGCCATAGATATTATTCCCCATCTTCAATTGTATTACCCTGGAATACAGAATTAGCTACCAATCAAAAGCAGGCACTTTGATTGCCTTTATTGTGTGTCCAGTTCGTGTATACCGTTGTTTTAGTATCACATCTTTAGAAATCTGAGCCAATTATTTAATTTAAAATTAGTTAATCATAATCACACAAAAAAGAGCACTACCAAATCATAGATAAGTAAAAAAAATCAATAGTCAATAGTAATAATTTTTAATGGTAAACTTAAATTACTTAATCATTTGCGATGTAGATTAAGTCACTGCTAATTTTGTCGAAAGAATAATTTTGATTTTGAGTATTAATTTAATTATAATACGTGTTTCTGTAATTGATTAAATGCAAACATTTACACCTTTGTGCACTGCGTTCCTAAAAAGGCAGCAATGTTGCTCAAGTCTTAAAATATAGAAAAAACGAAGGAATATGCATTTCCATTTTCCTGAAATAATAATATAAAATATGATATGAAGGGAAACTGTCTGCTTCGTACATTTATCTTTTCATAATCTCAGCTTGTTGTTCGGCTGCATTCTACTTGAGCATAGAAACCCATCGTTGATTTTCTAGCCCGCTACTTTCCTTTAGTACTTATACACCGCTAGGTAAGTACGTTTCTTATTTTCAGTAAACGACTTTGAAACACTTAATATATCTCTGTTCTCCTGTCTACTTAGACTTGTCTCTACGCCAAAGCCATCGTAATTTAAGGGGGACTCGCCTCTATGTACCAGTAAAAGCATTAAAAATCTCTTTTGCAAGCTATCTGTTTCACTTTTCCTGTTTACTAGGAGTGAGGAGGGCGTCGAGTAGGGAAGGAAGGACACTGTAGGAGGAGAAGTATTTTTGCATAGTAAATAAGCAGCATCTCTCCTTTGCCTTGCATCTTGGATCCTAGTGTGCCATGTTCAAGATTTAATGTAAGTAATGTAATGTACTCTACGTGTACATATGGTGTCGACAGCAACCGGCAATAATCTCAAAAACGTTGTTTCTCTTTAAGGAAAAATAGAAAGGATGTCAAAAATCATATAAAATCCCGTTTCACACATTTTCCACCAAGGGCAAATGCTAGGTACTCCGAAAATGAAGCATTGTTTATACAATATCTACTAATAATCCGACAATAAAATTTTGCAAAAGTTTTTTTAAATTAGTTTCTCCGCAGAAAACACACATGTAAACTTTAGATTACTGAATTACAGTTAATAGTACTGACTTAAAGACTTAATGCTTATTCCCCATCAATGAACAAATGTGTACTAAACAGAAAATAAAAACAGAGAATTTATGGGTGCTGTGGCAGATGTCATTGCTTTTTCACAGTATCTATTTCTATGTTTACAATGAAAAGAAAATCTTTCTTGTATTCATACAGTTCAAACGTGATCACCCCCCACACACTGTTGGATTCCCTATCCACCAGTAAACGAGAAGGACTTAAAGGTGATCGCAATATTTTTTTAGCGCTACGGCCTTTATTTTTTTAAACTGACTAATTTTTTTAAATTAAATGCTTTGTATCTACTAACGATTGACTGCCAAATAAAAACGAGGATTTTCTTACTTTGGGTTAAAAGAGGACATAATAAGATTTTCATAGCTAATTGAAGGAAAATATGTCCCAGCTTGTTGCGTTATAATAAGCGAATGAAAGAATTTTTCGTTGTATCTACGCTGAAGGCTATAATTCCTGTCTCAAAACCCTTTGACAATACATGTTTTATTATAGTCTACATTATGAAAGAAAAATGAAATTTTTACTGATTGAAAAATAATATTTTGTATTCAATTATGGTGTTGTATCATTTCAATTCCAAAGTAGAGTTCAGAAGAATTTCCCATGTTAGCAGGGAGCAGGTAAAAGTCGTAATTAATAGATGCTGATTTCCTTGAATTACTACAAGTGGACTAAATGTGTAGCTACAAGTATGACATTGTATATGGGAGACATTAGGAGTCTAGCCACAGGGAAGAGAGTAAAATGTACAAATAAAAAAGGAAGTCGTAGATTAAAATAGCAGATGTTCTTTCGGGGTCAGAAGCACAGTGGAAATTGGTTTCAGATTGTCGCCAAAGGTTGGGCAAAGTCCTACGGGAGTCCTAGATGCTACTCCAGCCATGATTTATGCCAACAGATTTTTGTGCTAGTCGTCTTGTCCCTATCTTTAAACACGTTTACGCAAAGTCAACCCAATACAGCCATAATACTTACACTTTCCCTTCTGTCCTTTACGTCTTGAACATAAATACAGTGTTTTGTCCGTCGTGACATAGACCACGTTTGTCATTGTATCACAATCTCCTTCCTGCTAAAACTATATCACCCCTATAATGTGTTGCTTGTAGTGTATTGACTATTTTTATGCACGTGTATATCTATATCGGTTACCTTCATAGTTGGGACATGAAGTACATCCACGGTGATACATGTAAAAATCCGAGCATGAGATTCCCGTGTGTACTTTCTCCGTCTATTCCACTTTCTCTCTTGTCCTTCGGAATTTTCACTTCTTCCTACTTTCTCTCTGTCCCCCTCTTTCTTCTTCCTACACATTCTACACTACAACATAAGCAAAATCAACTGTTAAATAAAATCAAGTGATAACAAGAGAAAACAGAATAGATGTAGAAGATTGTACGAAGCAGCAATGTTGACGCATATTAAAGGACAATGAACAGAATTAGGAATAATAGTGTGTCATTTAGCTATTTCTTCACTTGACACAACAAGAAAAAGTTCGGCAGTTTTTCCCGTCGTACTTCTTGCTATTGTATCAAAGTACAAATATCTTTGCAAGTACGTCTCCAAATGTACTATTTGCTAAGTAGTAGTATCTGTGAGGAGAAAGAGAGTGAAAGCGAATTGAAGAGATAGAAAGAGAGAGAGAGAGCTGGAAGTTTTGCTAGGGCAGATCTGTCTGTCAGTCCATCCATCCTTCACAGTTGCCGGGAGGAATGGAATTTAAGGAGTAGGGAGAGCAGAGGCGACTGGGGGGAAAGTTCCAACACTTGAGCGACATTGGTCAACGTCCATTCCCCTATTATGAGTTGTAGAGAGAGAGAGAGAGTTGGGCGAAAGTGTCTCATCCTTCCATTGCATTGTCTCTAATGCTCCGTGAAAACGGGCATTTGCTCCGCCATTCAGCTATATACACAGTCAGGCTTCAATTCCCGACCAGTTTCCTCTTCCGACTCTCCTCGCCGTCTCAACTGAACTTTAAAGGAGCCAATGTCTTCTTCCAATCACTTCTCCTTTGCCCCCATACAGACAATGCACATCCATTTCACCCACTTCTCATATGTCTTACACACATGATGTCATAAGTACCCTTGTGTTGCCAATATATAGCCCACACCCTTCCTCTCCTTTCTCCCTCACTCTCTCTCTCTCTCCCTCCTCCTATCACATTCTTTCACTCAACTCTCATTTTCACGAGCAATCATTCCGCCGTCCCTCTTTTCCTATTATTTCCCTCGATTACTTCGCACTTCATATGACAGATGACCCACAAATCCATGCGAATGTGGAACTATGCAAACTGCGTCGAAGTTTAAATGGATTTGAACAGTGGAGAAAATCTGCAATTCATGCATGGAGGATATTAGACGCGCATCATTTAATTAAATGCAATCTACATTGGACATGTTTACCCAATTTCTTAGGCCTTATCTTTTTCTTCTACTTCCTTTAACATGGAAAATAGAGCAGTATATGAAATACTCTATAACTTTTGCTATGAAATGCTAAAAAGACAATATTAAATATCAGAAAAAATATTTTGAATATAAAGAATATCAGAGAGTTTGTTGGTAGGTAGCTACTAGGGAGTGCAATTGATTGCCATGTCATGACGTTGTTTATATATGCATGGAGAAAAGTATGTAAAGGAAGAGTGTTTGTCTGAAAACGGTTGGCCCGGCTGTTGGCCATTATGGTTTCCAACTTACGACTTAAGTTGGCTCACTTATTCCAATGAGAAACTAAAGTGACACACCTTGTCTGGAATGTGTCTCCATCCACCCCTCTGGGATTAGCAACCGTTCTCCTCCTATTCACTTAAAATAGGAAAAATACTACCCGAGTGGACTATTCCTATGTATTCTTTCACTTAGGAATGGACCACCTTAGCTCTTTCTCTTATTGTTTGCCGGCCTGCTTTATTCTATCGTCTTCTCTGTGCTGTAGTCATCTGGCATGGAATGGCTCGGCCGCAAAGATGAGCCACTTACACTCCCACTTTCATTCTAGATGTACATGTCCTATGCGTAATTCCTTACCTATAAACTCCCCATATATATAGACACACTATAGCTCTGCTAAAACCCCTCGTCCTGTATCTGTGTTGTAGCTACTTAATAAAAAGTAGTGAACAATGCGCAATGTCCCATAGTTGCACACTATGTAGTCCTTTTAAGTTATAAGGAAACATTTGACTGGAATCGACTTCTCTTGCTTAGTAAACTTTTCCGTGTTCTTTATAGGGGTGTATATATGCATGGAGAGCATTGGTGGTGGGAAGTGTATAAGGTTAAGTATGTAAGGCTATCCTGGTTTGCTTTGCAGTGGGATGTGATAGTGAGTAAGTAGGTAGCATTTCTTTTTTTGGTTAGATTATTTTCTCCCTGAGGATCATACTTTAATCCTGGTTGCTTTTCTAGGGAATGCAACGCAAGCCGGCAATAGTGTTCAATGCACGTATTGAGAAACTCAGCTACAGAAACTACATTGCCTATTGTGCCTATTACTTTACATCTACTCCACTCCATTCAACTATTCAACCATAGGCAGCTATTAAAGACTCTTCAAGGATACAATTTTCAATGTAGATACGCTCTCTACTATCCATATATCTGCTCCTTAATCCTACAGAACTTTTATATTTATTCCCTTCGAAAAACTGCACAAGTATATTTGAAATGCAACCACTAAGAAACCGAAAAAGAGTTTCGAATGTATTTGGCCCTGATGTTTCTATTTTTCCCTTGACACCTGCTTCCATCCTGTACATTCTTTAGCTCTCTCTCTCTCTCTCTCTCTCTCTCTCTCTCTCTCTCTCTCTTCTCTCTCTCTCTTCCTTTAAGTGCATGAGTAAATGTAGGAACAGCGACACCCGCCTATGAAATCTACATTTCTAACCTAGTCCTATATACTCACTTTTTATGGATCTGAGCCGAGCAAAGCAATGCAATGCCACTCCATTCAATTCAAATAATATTTCAATCACACCGCTACCTTTTCAAGGAAATACAAGGAGACAACTCACAACAACGCTATCGTTTTTATACAATTTTTACCGCTAATAGACAACAGAAAATAAAGATTCGTATTTACTTTTCGTAGTTCCTTTTAATGGTGTTGACAATGTTTTGTCCTCTTTTAATGTCGTAATTTTAAATTCGTTTTCATTTAAATTGATGCCATTGCATTTTAACACAATTGAATGAAAAGAAAATGTTAGAGAAAATTGAATAAATTAATGGATATTGGTGTTAAATATCAGTCGGATAGTAATTTTCCTTTAATGTAAATAAACAACGGAAAGCGAACAAGGAAAATACGTTTAACCTTTTTAATATGATTTTCTGTTTTACCTTCTCAGCATCCTGAATTATTTACTGCTGAGGATTGTTAACCTTAGAGTACAAATTGACACAAGAGTCTTAAAAGGCTGAATACATAGAAAGTAGGGACAAGTGAAAAAATTTCCATTGTATTGTAGGTATATGGCATGTACCTTATATAAAAAAGCGTAGAAGAGTTAGAAACATTCGAAGTGGGGACAATCGTAAATAAGATCAAAAGGGAAATAGGTCGGTGGGTATTTTCAACCATGAAATATACAAGAGAAATGAAAGGTTTGAAAAGAAAGAGTTACGGAAGAAAGGGAAGACAATGGGACCGAGTGGCCTTAAGTTGACTTCCCTAATTTGTGTGAAAAAGAGAAAAGTCGAGAGAAACTCAAGGGAGTTCATTCACTTTGATAAAAGTCTAAGACCGAGATGCGGAACAAGACAGGACACAATAGCCAGTTACTCTGCAAGATATTCAGACGCTTAAAATAAAAATAACCTGGCAAAGTACAGACTTCCATGTCAGCCTACATGTCCACCAATACCCTTCTGTACTGAGTTGAAGATATTTGCAAATCTGTGCAGCGGTACAGAGCTCAGATAATACCATAATGAACTACGTGCAATAAAATGTTGTCTCCCGTATCTTGCTAAGTGCACAACTGTATCTACGGCTACAGTAAGAACTGGCTCTGGGAGTTCTGAGACCTGTATGACTGGTTTCCGTACATACTTCTAATATTTGTCCTATTTTCTAGAATCTACACACAGACCTCCTACTTTCTGTAACCAAAATAAATGAGGAATGGGATTTAAATATTGATGTCTTATCTTATCACGACAATTTCTTATATAAGCAGCCGTGACAGTAATATTGAGATTAAAGTATTTATGATATGCTACTATTTTCAATAAACAATTACTGCTGTTAATGCTTAATTTTAAAAATTAAATATTAAGCAGAAAAGGATACAGTCACAACCGTAAACTAAATACATTTACATTAAAATTCTACATTTATATTTTTACAACAATATGTAATATTGAATCTTTAGTAAGTAATCCTACAAATAAATGTAATATAACTCGTTTCATATCATCCCTGATATCCGATCATTGAGAGCGATATCTAATACAAAAATAAATTATTCAAAACCTGCAGAAAAATATTTATAGTCGGGGCATTTAAAACTTCCTAGCTATAGTTCCATTTTTACTATATCGTTAACTTAGCCATAGTATCAACAGTTACTTAAATGAATGTTAGATACAATGTAAATATTTATTTTTATAATGAAGGGTTTGTTGATAAGTCTATTCTAAAGTGTTAGTAAAGGTTTCTATAAAAATTGAGGTCACATAATTCAAATGTAAAATTTCAAAATACTCATTTCAGCATACGCAAATAGAGCTGCAAAAATATGAAATTAAGAGAAGAAGAAAAATCTATTATCTTTGGATGTTACTATTATTTAGGTGGTTCATAAAAACCTCTGACATATACATAAGTTAGTAACGTTGCATAATATTGACATAATAATGTAATCCTTGTGTCAAATAGTTACGTATAATATAATAATATAATAAGAGTTGTTACGCATAATAGCATTCATTAATTCGATGAAATAGTAGTTACACATGATCTATATTTGTCTTTTACATGCATGGTATAATACATATATTTTAGGCTATATGAGATATTGTGTCACTGTAACCCACTACTAAAGTTATTCTGTGCAATGTGAACTGAAACTATTTTCATTGTTGTAGACTCCGAAAAAGTAATTTAAAAAACTAGTGCAAATTTAAAAAAGTAGTCAAAGTTTTTATTTTTTATGGCTGCAAGAGCTTAACTTTTGTGTTTTCACGGAATTCCTGTATTCTGTCATGGAGTGGCTTAATTTCATTTGATTACATATAAATCTTTCTATTGTTATAGGTAGTGTATATAAGTGGGGTATCTAGTGCATATATTTAGTAAGTGGCAGTGAATGGAGTGGTAGGATGCTGTGCGAGTATTGTATAGTTGTGGTGTTCAAAATCAGCATGGATGGGAATTGAGATGTGGATAGCGGAGGAGAGAGAGAGAGAGAGGAGTGGGAAGACAATAGAAAACAGAGGAGGAGACAGTTGTGAGATGTCTAAAGCGATAGAACAAAAGGGCGAGGGAAAGCAGTAAAAGATCGGAAACTAGGTTAGGAAGTAGAATTGTGGCGGAAGTCGGAAGGTTCATTTGGATGAATGGGCCTCCAGTTGTCCATGTATGAAACTACTTAGTCTGCCTATAGCAAACGGCTTTCCCTTTCCTCCGTCTCCAACTTCCCTCTCTCTCTCTCTCTCTCTCTCTCTCCGCCTGCACTGTCTCTCTCATCTCTTCTACATATCTTGAGATACATTCTAACTATAACTTACGAACATCTTCCATGTGTAAAGACAAAGAAAATTGTAAATGCCCGAAAATTCGGGATGAGAATTGTGTAGGTAGGGAGAGGGATCTATTAATGTGCGGAGTAGAAGTGGAAGTGGCGGAGAGTGGAGGAATAGGAAGGCAATTGGGTTTGAACGGAGAAATAGAAAAGAGACGACATGGAATACAGAGCACTACTCTTTCTAGCTCCGTGCATTAAATTCAATAGATAGATACAGGGAGCACATAGAGTCCACTCCAAGACCTGAGTGTACGGAGAAAGAGAAATGAAAGGATAGGAAGAAGCCAAAGGGAAGCATTGTAAAGAACGATGAATTTGTTGCGGTAAATTACACAATTGGTAATTTTGCAGTGTGCATTGCATTGCTCTATTTTGCCGAATCAACGGAGTGTGAAAGCACGTAGTCATTATAGTTTATAGTATTAGTTCGACGCTCGTTCGTGAGAGAGGCCCTTTTGCATTTCATATACAAATAGTTTTTATAGCCATTTAGTTAGTATCGTTGCAGACACTTGAATTGAAATCTATTCGAATCGCTTAACAGAACTACTTACCTTCACGGCTTTTGTTTAGCTATACTCCGAACATCCAATAATAATAATATTAGCTGGAATGTGCACATAACAAGTACGACTTACAACTAGGTACTTAGCACTCATGTCTACGACCAAACTTCATACGACCCAATTCTCCCCGCCTCTCCATTCTCTACTTCAATCAAGTAGATTTTCCATGATTGTTATTATTCATAAAAGTTGATGGCTAAGGAGAGCTATTGAGTTACATAATGTCTGTTTTGTGGCTAAGATGGCTTGAGACACACACATGCAGTGCACAAACTGACACATACTTCTACTGACATGCATGCACTCTATGTAGAATTGGACACCTGATATTAGACGATTAACAACCGTGGAAAGCGCAGATGACATTTCCTATTTCTTACATCCATATCATCTGCCAATTCCACTCAGCCCAAATATTTAACTGCTAAACAAGCATAGAAAAATAATATCTATAGGTACTTACCATTGACATCCATTAAACCAATTAACAGTCATTAAGAGGCATTTAGGTTTATTTAGCTGGGAAAATTGTGTTGCTATATGTTTCACTTAGATTCTTTAGTTTTCGTGCAGTCTAGCAACAACTGTAATTGTGGATAAGTAGAGTAAGTAGTGTTGGTTTGTGAGTCATAACATTTCTATGAACAATAAAATAAAGTAACTATGAGTAGAGTATTTGTAAACATGAGCTCAACATTGTCAACGTAGCTTGTGTACTTGATATTAGCTTAAAATGTTTCAAAAAGTTTCTAAAATCATTATTTAGTCATAGGGAGTTCGCTATTTTTTGTGGTGCACTTGACAGTCTGGGGAGAGTGAGCATTATGCACAATATTATGGATTTGAAAATAGTAATTGTGGGATATTGACACTTGGTTTAAACGTATGCACTGCACTTTAGAAGATTTGAATGCCAACATGCTCTAAGCGTTCACGGAAGGCTAAGTCGATAGTTTACCGAAGGAACAAGGAGGCAGGATTGCAAATTCTCGCGTAAGAAAATAATGGATTCCAGCATTTCCCCTTTCTTTCCCATCCAACCTCAACATGATTTCCAGCAGATTTACAACAGTAAAAGAGAAATTAGTATGTGTGAGCAAAGTGAGTTGAAATTCTCAAGTCAACTCGATTCCATCTGTGAATAATTCAATAGAAGTTCGTTTCCAATCCCAACTCAAGTCAGCATGAATTTCTTCAAATTCCTCTCTCGTTCGTGTGAACAACTGGGAGCTAAAATGTCGAGGACGGCACATTCTTGTTGTTCGTAGAGGCTACAAACAAACATTACTCTCCCTCTCTACATAGAAAGTATATCTGATCTCAGGAGTAGGCACTCACCACGCACCTACGTATCTATCGATGTATATGGAATAGAAAAATGTGCACATCATCATCAGATCCCATCCCAGAGATTTCAGCCACTTTCTTTTCATTATTTCACTATTGAGTATTGCCATGGATAGAGGGCATCTAGAATATTTCTGCTATCAGCTTCCAAGTATCAAAGACGAGTCATATCAAATAGAATCCCGTTTGAAAAATCACAGTTGACTCGTGAGAAACAAAAACAAATATATATGTCGCAAATGGTCAAGTCAAAAGCCCTGCTAAATGTAATTGATCTAGTTTTTAGTGTAAAGGATGCCAATTCGCATCTATATCCATTACCTTCTACCACTTTGAGTTATGTAAAGGTTTTTTTCTGCTTAGGCTAGTAGTATATCTTGCAGACATAACGTCCATTAGGTTATGAATGCATATACAAGTAGTAAATGCATTAAATGTCGTAAAATGCTACTAAATATAACAGTTAGGAATGTCTAGAAGAGGGAAAGTCGTAGAATCACCGAATTGTAACTAGATACTTAGGCTCTGTAAGGGAAAATAGGAATTAGAGTTGAAATTCTAGCTACTATGTAACAACCTCATCCCATTTCCAAGAAATCCATCGGAAAAGTCGGCGGCTATTCGGAGAAATGACAATGAAAAAAGTCTACATATATTTTCCGTGCAATAGCAGAATGTGATATTAGTTGAGGAGTGGACAGGGTTTGACTGTGACGAAAGCGTCTCATTTCAGACTACTACTGTAGTGGAAGTTAGAAGAGTATCAATATATTTAGAGATCTGAAGTTTTGTGAGGGAAAGTATGGATAGGAGAGAGGCTGGGTATTTACTAAGCTGTTTGTCTCTTCGTCGTCCATAATCAGAGATCTTAGTGCGGGTGATAGGGAAGTGAAGCCAGTGAGTTAACTCGGAGCTAGTGCTAACGATAAGTAAGAGTAATACCAGTAGAAGTGTAAAAGTATGCGAGTTGAGTAGTCTCCACTGGAATTATTGAAGAGAGGAGCGGAGAGGAGAGGATTATTGTCGAATGGAATTATAATCCATCTACACTCTCATAACCTCCTGTACACTTAATGTACTTTTAATCTGGGCCACACACATCCAACCGTTCCAACGAAAATATATTTATCTCCTGCATGCTGTCCCTATTCGAATATGCACTATCACTCCCTAGCATGGCACTCTGTCACATTTATATCCATTACATATTATAAGTTGACTCATAAGAGAGTGAGTCTGAGTTGTAGTTATATTTGTACAAGAATAAGCTGCTATTCAGTGATTAGGTATAATACGAGAGTATCTTTGTTCTGTCACTTATCTTATAACCGGGGATAGACAAAGTGCCATTATACTTTCGACTACCACTTACTGCAGACTACGCACAATCATACACAGAAAATTTCCTACTGTGCTCAGTCAGTCAGCTCAACTCAGCTCAGACTTTCACTCTGCCGAAATACTTTCACTCTTTTTCTCACTTTCTACATCTCTTTATTAGAATCTTCTCATTCAACTCCCTCCCACTCCAATCCTCTCTATCATCAAACAACTTGCCTTATGATGCACATGCCAACAGACAGGCATAGTCGCACAAGCGGCAACAATAGCTCTATACTCCTTTCACCAAACTCATTGCCCTTCACATCTACAATATCTCCACTTACATATCACATGCTTCTACACTTGTTTTCATTAGTGGCACTAATAGCATCACACTTTATAAATAAAGTGTCTTAAATTAAAGTCTAAATAGTTCCTAAGTCAATTAAGTAATTTAAATTCTGAAAATTAATAGTTTATTTACACAACTTGCTTTCTCATTTTGAGAATAGATTTAGCCAGTGGTTCTTAAGCTTCCCTTCTATGATATCTACCTCTGGTGCACCAAAGAATGAAAAGTGAAATAGAAAGCTCATATGCCCACATATGTTTGTAATGGGGAAAAATTAATGTTTCGGTTCCCATAACATATAGTATTCCTATATTGCCACAATAAGTTATTTGCACACTGCACATTATGAATAGGGATTAAAGTGCGAGGCTAAATATCTAGTGAATAATTTCTGTGCACGCTGAAGGTAATAGTATTTAACAAGTAACTGCCTTATTTTGCTATGTATCAATGCAGCTGCAATACTTGAAAAGGCTCTTCCATATTATTTCCGTGTGTATGCATATGTTTTTCAATATTGCACCCATAATGTGCATTAGATATCAATTGAATGCTCATCATAAAGAGAGGTGGGTAACTATATAGGATGATTTGGGGAATGGAGGCAGGAGGATTCTTTATGGCAAAATTCAGATTGGTTGTGGCGTATTAACTGAAACAGCTAGGGCAACTCAATTCATTTGTATCATTGTATCTGAAGAAGGCAAAGGAATGGGAAGCGAAGTGAATGAGAGCTGAGCGGATTTTGAGCTGAACTCATTACAGAAGAGCTCAACAATATTTACCCTTTCCCTTTAAAGCTGATTCCTCTACAGAGAATCTGAATATCAGTGCACACAGGACTAATAAGGAGCCTGCTCATCTAAACTACCTTTAGGAAGCTAATACCTCTGCACACAAAGCTGGAATTGAGTCCTCCTCTACTCTTCCTCCATTCTTATCCAAATCATTAGAATCTGGGATGGAAATTATCATTTAATCGTACACCCGTAAGCTAAACTATGAGTTACTAAATCACATTAGTCGACTTTAAATACATTTGTTCCTTCATAATGGCACACGCTCCCTACAAACAGTTCCCTTCCTACTTCTACTCATAGAAATTACATTTATCCATAGCTAAATACATCCTTTCTCTCCTAACTGCAAAAGGTTTACATAACACTGACGGTGGCTCACCGTGTATTATTATTTACCGTTATTAGGATTCACTTGGGAATCACTGTACAATCGGCTAAATTACACCCACCTCTCTCTCTCTGCACTCTTTCACTCTAAATGTATACAAAACTTGGTTCTCTTATTACTACTTCCACAGATACTAGAACTACCTCATCCTATTACCTTCACAGAACTTCTAATACACTATCTCGGCTACTAAAATTCATTACGATGTGGTTTATAACCAATGCACTACCTTTTAGCTAAATAAGTAATCTCTACTCATCTCTTTGTGAAATAAAGTAGCTTCAAAGAACATTTCCCCACTGCAAATCATTAAATACAGATACACAGCCATATATAAATGTATAACTTTCGTAACTTCACTAACATGCTTCAGGAATTAAATTATTATTTGATAAATGCTTCTCATAGCCAATTATTAGGCGACTATATTATTTCATTCCTTTTATCATTAAAAAAGACTTTCTATTCAGTAGCATTAAAATAGTACGTGTTGAAACACTAGCACAGGAGTTGCATAGCGGTAATTATGAAATTAGATTTTCTTAAAATAAATTTCTATTTCTTTTTATTTTAATAAAAATATTTGATATTGAATCTTGGGGATTTGAATTGAATATGAGAAAGTGTAAGTGCTTAAATAAATAGTTAATTAGTGAAGATTTAATTATGCGTTTAATTTGTGTATGTTTGTAATTAGCAATTATGAGTTGAGTAATGTGTTTTAATGTGCAATGCAGTTATTCGAGAAGTACAAGGTTGAGGTCGTGAAAGCAAAGTTAATTGAATGCTCTTTCGCGAAAAGCATGAGTGTTTCTCGCGAGGAGGACATTTGGCATTTGGTGCATAACGTGTATTTAACGGCGTTGGTGCACTCATTTAATCATACATGTGGCCATGCATGGCTATTATCCTTGTGTGGATGTGAGTGAGGAGAGGAGCATATTGTAATGTAACATTTGATTTGACGCTGCCGGACATGTAAAAGTGATTGTGTAGGATGTGAGGGAATGAGAGAGATTAAGTTGGAGAGGGCGAGGGAGTGGAAATCTATATGGAAAATGTTTGTGTACGGAGCAAGTGTAGTCGTGGCATTTCCATGGACGAGTAGTTGACTAAAGTAAACGAATGGAAACCACAGAAGAGGGTAAACCGACTAGACTCATAAACTACGAGCCAGAATTTGCCAACGACCCATTTACCTTTCAAATGGTTTTATAGCAGCCATTTGAGCAAGGCTTACGCTTACTTCCAGTTTCCTCATGACGACTTTCTAGTAGAACACGAGAGACACTATTGTGGCTTTCCCTCGCCTTGAACTGCGGACAAAGCTACTTAAATTCCTCATAAATTCCTCTCATATTCACTCAAGTTCATTTTGTATTGAATGTAAGAGATTCGTTTCAATTTTCTTTTCTTTACAAATGTAGCCAGCCCTTGCACATAAATTCCCGAAGCTTATTTATACATAACTCCATTCTGTACTCAAGGCATCTGCTCCACGATAACGACACACACACACACCTAAGTATTTACATTCTCATAATAACAACGATACGTAAGCAAGGTAAGTGCTTAAGTTAATAGGAGCAAAGACATGGAGAATGTATATAAGTATAAATATAAAGGACTAATGCACCTAACTCAGGAAATGCTCTTATCCCATTTATCCCGTCAATACAAATCCACTGTGAATGGTTCTGTAGACAGGACATCATTATTGCAATTCCTTTCTCCTCGTTTCTATCAAATCCAGAGTTTGTCCCCGGTTAAAGTGATACGAAGGGATGGCGTTGATTTCTGTGAAAAATATCTTCAACCCTCTTTCCAGCCGCTAGTCAAGCAACTCAATTAAGAATTCATTGATTGCTTTCGTCTCTTCACTAGAATTACTGCCACAATATCCCCAACTAACTATCAACTCCTTTCATTCCTATAAATGCACACGAGGAAAATTATGGAGCACAGTTTTCACATTTCTAATGTTACCATGCCTCTCCGCACACTCTCCCTTCATATCATAGTAGATATTACGCGCTATACTACTTAACAGTAGGAATATATTCAAAGCACTACGGAATAAAACAACATGTTGTAGTTTGACAGCTAAATTAGACCTATGTATCTTTTAGTGAAGCGGTTTTACTCCTTGTCAATTATGTAGTGGCTATTTGCAACTGTTCATCACAAACGTATACATTTCACTCGGTAATTTCAGTTGGACGCACTCATTTCAAAATCTACCAATAAGTCATGTCATAATAATATAGTGAATAATATAACAGAGACTCACGTTAAAAGCTAGCCACAAGCAACCGTGCTAAACGAAATGTGACCTCCTCGGAAATTGTGTCACTCCAAATTTTGCCTGTTGCAAATGATATGCTTATTTACGATCTCTCCTCCGAATAACAATTTTGATTGAATTTCCTAATGACTGGCAATTAAAGTCACAGTCAAACGGGTTTCTTAATGAAACATGTTTACTCATTCCCATTTCTATACTCTAGAAAGCTTTTGAGAAGGAGCACTATAACCCTTATTTCCTAAATGAAAATTCCACCCACCAATTATTCATGAATGCTTACGTAATATAGATTTTAAAAACATCAAACTTATTGTGTCTCCATCAAATAGCACAATTATTTACCATTGCTTTTGTGTCAACTAAATATCTGATGCTCCATAATTACAGCTAGGTACCTACTACTGTCCTTAAGCTACAAATACCAGACTCTTATATAATTTTACAAGTGATCTAAATTCAAATTCCAAAACCTGAATATTTAGCTAACGTAATACAATTGACAACAAACTAAATTTATCATTGTCATTTGAAAATATTGCTATCGAAAAGCTTTGTTGATTTTCTACCAAGGGATTTATTTGCAATACTCTGTCGTTCAATGACGTTTATTGTGTAACATGTCATTAATTCAGACATCATTAGTTGTCTTTCTACTCTTTCACTTTCAATCTTCATTGCATAACTACAAATACAACTTATATTTAGTTTACGTGGGCAGAAATGTTCGAAACATGAAAGTAAGTAAATAGGATGATGGTCGTTATCAGTTTGTGGGTACTTAAAAGTTTAATAATAATTATTAGAGGGCTTTCGAAATTTCAGTGATACTCTAGATACAAATGTATATATATTAAATATATCATTATTTAATATTATATCATGTCAAGTCGCTGGATTCGGTGCCGTTCGTTATTTACGTCGATGTACGTGTATTAATAGCAATGATGTAACTGTATGTGAAATGCTATGCATGAATCAGTAAATAATAAACCCAAATTGTGTCAGGTAAATAAGTCAATTAAAAGAAATCAAAACTCTCCATTATTTTCGTATGTCTCTTTTTTCGTATATTTCCACTTACATCATTCATAAGTATATAATAATAAGACCACACTTCCCGGAAACCAAGGTTCCGTTTATTTGTCTACTGCCTTAATATTACCTTATCGGCTTTACAATTCGCCATATACTTGCAAAATATAATAACTTTCAATTAACCCTCATTTTTCTAAGATATAAATAGTACTGCAGTTTTTAACATGGCTACATTTGTAGCCACATATATGGCAATATCATTGGCCGAGAGCGTAATTCGATTAGGCAAAACCACGCCAAAACTGTGCAGGGTGGATAGAGTAGCTCCAAAGAGTAGCGTGTATGCACATACATGCGTTGGTAGGCCTTATATTACAAAACCCTGTGTTGCTACAATTGTAGCCAACTTAGAATCTAACGTCGTTTTTCGAGATTTTGCTTTTGTTTTTATTCTGTAATAACGTGTAGGATGGTCCTACTAACATGCCATAAGTACTAAAAGAAAGAGGGATTAATTCTCCAGGTATACATAAATCCACGAGGTTAGATTGTGGCTACTTTCCGAGGCGCAGAATTTCAAATGCAATTGGCTACATTTGTAGCCATCTTAGGCATTCTAGGGTTAATATTATCATTCATAGACAATATAGGTATTTAAGTAGCTACCTCTGAGTCTGGACTAAAGTGGGCTACTCTTACTTGCCTTTATTTATGCTTATCTTATCGTTATTCTTCTTCCACACTCCACTCATCCCATGCATTCACGTTTCTTAACTGATTCTTATTTATTATCATTATTAATCAAAAATTACAAACGAATATTATTAAGTAGATCCCAAATGATGATTCGTGCACCTCTCTCTCCATTCCCTTTTTTCCTATTCAATACCACATACATTCTTAAGATTATCACTGGCTAAACCGGAAATGTTATTGCTTCCGCATTATAAACTACTGTATTTGCATGCACTCGCATAAATTAATATCATGGAAATGAACAATAATAATATTTTACATCTTGAAATTTATTATTGTCAGGAATTTAAGTTTTTGTGGCTACTATTGTCAATATATCTTTATTGCTAACTCATCACTTGTTTAAATAAAACAGAATTAAATCCCCAAAGCTGATAAATTGAGCAGAAACATTTGCAAACATGTTTTCCTTATTGCATGAGGTGAAACTATTCAAGCTTTAATGTTTAACGCCTGCTGATTATAAGCACGAATAAGCATCTGACTCTACGCATCGCATCAGTGTCGTTATCTAACTCTCTGAATTTCCTGACTGCATGTCGTTAATGTTAATATGAACTTAGAACCCAGTGATGATCATAAATTGTATAAAATTGCATATTCCGGTTAGATTCTATCATAACTATTGTACATGAATATTTACTATAATTTATTATAATATACCGACAAAATCCAACCTCATAACAATATAATAAATAACCGTCTTTACAATTTATTTTATTCTAGTATAAAAGAAAACTTCATATTTATTTATAAAAGCAGTTTACTTGTAGTATGCAGTACACACAATGCAGTAAAAAGTTTTGAGTATGCAGCATACAACATAAATATATCTTAAAAAATTTTCTGGCGTTTAATTGGAGAAGGTTTTTTACGACATACTTTTAAAGATCAGAGTCTATGGAAGCAAAAGTTGTGAGCTACAGGAAAGTTTAACACTTATGTAATACATTAATGACATATCATATTTGGAAATAAATGGCATGTAACATGGCAGGATAGGTACCCAAATGTGTACAGTGGGCAGTAATGCAATAGGAGTGTTTGGAAGCCTGGCAGACAACAATCCCAGTTGGGAGACCCAATTGAAATGTCAAGAAAATCTTTGGGAAGAAGCGCTCAGCAGGAAATATCCTAAAGAATTGGCGAAAGGAAAAGTAAAGTAGCTGTTGCTGCCGCTTGGCAAATTACATCACATATGAGTAGTGTGGCATTGCATGTAAGTTGTAGAGCTCGGCTACTTAGTCCTTGTCGTTAAAGGTATATGTCCTGGATGTGAATGCGATAGCATGTACCTACAATATAAATAAGTGTATGCATATATGCTATTTGCAGAGGGAAAGTGCTTATGTCTGAGGAAGAGAAAGCAGAGAGGTCGGAGAGGGAAAAGAGTAGGTGGTTTGGCTTGGATTAGCTTTCTTCGGTGCAGGATGTGTGTGCGTAGGTCGCTGTATGTAGTTGTCGTTGTGAGTTATAGGGCAAGCGGCGATAGAATTAAGAGAGTATAGACAGGCGGGCAAGGAGAAAGTCTCAACTCGACTCCTCCACTTGGTTTTTTTGAGGAAAGGCAAAGTGGCTTTTTAATAATTCTCTCATTTTCCGAGTGCATGAGAATCCTTGCAGATGTTCACTGTTGAGATCTTGGAAATAATGAATTACTAATATTTGGCTTAGAATGAAAATTGAATTAGACAGGCCAACCAACCAAACGACCTTTACTCTCTACAAAAATATATGTACACTCATCTTCATGTGTCTATTATAGCATTACATTAGTTCGGATATAACCTATCATCTTTCATATCGTTATCTTGAACAGTTAGACACACAAGTACGAGCATTTCGCCTTCCTCTCCCTTTACAGCTGGATATGCAGTCGCTCCTTGATGTCTTCCTCTCTGTTGCACTATTTCTACAGCTAATAATATAAGTTTTTTTTGTGTCTTTGTCCTCCTGTCGCAGCAACATCAGTTACATACAATAATAAAGACGTACTCACATACCAAATGTGACTGACTTTTTCTACACATCTTTCTTCCTTGTTTTCCTACGTCAGAACAACGACAAGAAATATTTGTTCCATGAGACTAATCTCACTTTATTTACCAAATAGAATTGGCCACTGCTACGCATAGGAATGTAGGTTAGAGTCATTACTATATTCCTCTAGTATATGAAGAGACCACTTTAAGTGAAATGAAAATTTTATGTTGTTACATATGCGTATTAAGTTTATAAAACAATCTGCAAAAACTTGCCCTAATGTTACAACAAACAAACACATTTAATAACTGCTGACTACATTCTCCTATATTATAGGTACTCACTGAGATATACATTATAAATATTTCTATTATTACATTAGTCGTGTACCTTTTCACCTTCCTTTTATTTAGCGTGTCAAACTCTGTTTCAAATTCCACTCATCTTTAACACTAACTGCGTTTCGTATCATCAAATGTATTTACTTGAAAGCCGAAAAGGAAAGTCTAAAGTACAAGACGTTTCATTACTAGCAGAAAACAGAACCAAAGAAAAAAATACGATTTATATTTTACTTTGTCATTGAGTATTATTTTAAACGGCCAGAGAACTACAGAATAATCATGTAAACAAGGCCAAGGCCACCTTGTTTTGTCATCTAGTTATAAGGAGGAACCCTTAGAAGGTTTTTTAGTTTTTCGAATAACAACTATAATTTTTTTTATTTCAGTCTGAAGGCTAAAATGGAACTTTGGTAAAAACTGATTAACCTACGATTTATTGTGTTGTAGCAATAAAAGGTTGCAAATATTTACTATGCAAACGCATGGTTAATGACTATCCATGAACATTCCTTGAATTTAGAATACTGCCAGCAATTTCAGTAGTTTTAGTATATCAATAAATAAATATATAGGACATGTTGTTACGAGTTTTCTTTTGTCAAGATTTTTTATTAATTTGGACGATGATTTTGAGGGAATTGGGGCTGAAAGTGGGATTTAATTTGATGGGAATATTATATTGCTTTAAGTATCCGGAGCAGTTGGATTGTAATGGTGAAAGGAAGTCAATTTTAGAAAGTGTTTGAAGAGGAATCTTTGAGCAAATAGGTAACTAGTTGGGTCGAATGGTGAAAATGTAGGGGTTTTTAGTTTGTGACTTAGTTATTTTATTCGGCAGTAGGTTAGAGGTAGAGATGTAGATTTTGTAGCAGTTATGAAGCGACTATTTCCACGTTCCACGGGAAATTAGATTATTCATGATGTTGGGAGGGAGGAGTAGATAGAGGCTGGTGTCGGTATATTATTATATAAATTGTAGGGAACTGAGTATGTAAAGTATTTGTTGGTAGTTGTTATGTAGGTAAAGAGTAAAGAGGGAGATTGCTATGCGTCTAGCACGAGGGGATTGACTAGTAGCTTAGACTCCACATCTTCTCGGATGATGATGAGACAACATAGGAATTTTTAAAGAACATAGTCGGACCTCACCATCTGCGACGAGGCGAGACTTGTAAAAGATGAGAATACGATACAGATAGTTAGAGATATATATTCATAAAATGTATACAATTTGTTATTGTTATTCTGTAAATGGGCCAGGTCTTAATCAGGAATTCGAGAGGAGTTTTACCGCACCGCAGTCATTCGTCCATATCATACCTTGAGTTCCCTCACTCGAATTATTGTTACACACAATAGAGTATAGGTAGACACATTGTTTTACACGATCGTGAAGATCGCGTCACTGTTGGGTTGTTGGAATGCGGTATGGAAGAGGAAAAGTTAGCTGACTTGTGCTTTCTCTTACTTTCACATAGAAAATACAAAGATATTGTTTATTATTGCGGCTTTTCTTTCAGTTCCTCCTTCTTTCCATATATTCTATAAATGTAGGTAGCTATAGGGTTTGGCGGCTTAACATATAGGCACATAACCACAATAACACGATAGACAACATACCTACACCTTTACACACACTCAGTATTCCAAAGCAATACCAAGTAAGCAACTACATTTGAAATAAACCAAAGGATTTTACAGGGTTGGAACTTTCATGCCATTGTCACTTTAGGAGCATTTCTCTTTATGAAGCCAATTGAGGGGGCTAGTCATGATTTTGGGGAAAGTTAAGGGCACAAGTTCTCACTTCTGTTTTATCTTATCCTTTGAAAATTATAATATGCTCCGGAATGTAATTACTTTGCTACACCGTTCACATTCTGGTCAAATGGACTAAGGGATCCTCACTACCCTGTATAGACAGAGAAGAACATGAGAAATAAAGTAGTATGGAATAAAACTGATCTAAATTCAAGTCGCAAATGAAAAGCGGAAATGCAGGGTGACTCAAGGGAGGCCTTCCAGCATTTTATTCTGGCTTTTGGCTACAATATTCTATTCTGTGTCTATCTTTATGTGAGAGGACCTATATGAATAGCTTTGTGTACTCAGTCACACACATTTACCTACTTACAATACCAAAAGGAAAATAGTTTTTCCTTCATAAACTCAAAACTATTGACTCTTTCGAGATGTACGTCTAGGTTACGTGATACACAGACCGAGATATATAGGCACCACACTTTTCACATACTTCCCCAACACAATATACCAGTGAGTGCAGAGAAAACTCTTCTTTACCAAATTCTGTAATAATAATGTCCGTTGTCAGAAATGAACTAGAAACTCACTCATATGATCCTAGTGCAATAACATAACCGCCCTCATATTTTCTTTTCCTGACTTCTCCTCCATTTCCCCTCACTTGACCTCGATATGTCCATTATTACATTAAATTACACAAATATTTTCTTATTTTTCTCCAAAGACTCACATAACTCACACTTGTAATTATTTATTGCCATTTTTGTCCTTTAATATCCAACATCATTTTTTACAACTGACAATTATAATTAGAGCACCTAGTCATCCTCGCCTGAAAATCCAACACCAAAATGCAATTACTCTTCTTCAGCTACATGTTCCTCTCTCTCTTGTATTATTCAAAATGTCTATGTACAAAAGAATTAAGTTCCTACATTGAAATTCAAAAGTGATGACACCATTGTCACAAGGGAAATTCAAGACAACACAAAAATAAATTAAAGTTTCTACTACTACAACTACTTTCTGTACTCTGTGTCTCACCAGGAATATATTTTCGTAAACATGTAGCGCCTTTCATCAACTCTCCATTTCTTACCGCAAATCGTGGAGATTTTTTCTGATTGCAAACCCAATTTTAATCCCATCGCATCAAAAACTACAAAAATTCCCTGCAGAGATAAAACTGTGATACTAATCAGAAATCGTAGAAATGGAATCATTGCCTCATAGATGACTGCCCGATAAAATAATTCTTAGTTATTCCAGACAAGTAGAAATATTATTTTGTTTTTCTGAGAAGATGACTATGCCTCAATGTAAAATACACGTAGCAACCCAAGAAAAATAATAATTTCTCCTCAAATTTACATGCCAAGTCGTACCTATCTAATTATTTCCTTCGTAACAAACAGTAACAACGAACATGCCTATTGCTGCTAGTATCCTCAAAGTTTATTTAAATTATCACGTACAAACCTAATTCCCTTTTGTTCATTATCTTTTATTATTCCACAAAATAAAATTATCTGTCCTATTCATATCTCCAGACAGTGTACCTGAGGTTTTTGTCAACAGAAAATCCCCTGATGAAATCCCCTGAACCAATGTAATTTCTTATTGGTCATTTTATATTCTAATGAAACATTAGCACAAAGAGTGAGCAGGAGGAATAATTTTCTAGGAACAGAAACCGTTCGACAAAAGTAATCTTTGGATATTAAAAAAAATTAAAAAATGTATGTGGTTGTATTATTCTGTAATTCTGAAAACACAATTGATAGAAAAAACATCCGTCGCTTGACTAACTTGATAACGTAATTTATTTCTAAACAATTTCAGGAGACATAGAAGTCAGAAGTTAAGAAGAGAACTCAAACATTCTGAAAGTAAATTTCGTTCTTAATGTTACTTACTGACTATGATTTGAAAAAAGGCGAATAGCATTTGGGAATTCCTTGGAAATGTTAAAAGCCCGCATTGTTTTTTATTGATAGTCATTTCCGGTTTTCTTTGTATTAAAAATGAAATGAGAGGGAAGGATTGTTTGCGGGTTGTATTAAGAGGTAAATGAATAGAGGAGGAGGCATAACAAATGCAATTGATGCCACAAAGTGCAGGATTATTAATAGATGCAGTGGAGTACGTCATTGAGTTTTAAAGTTGATGTTGACTTGCTGTGCTATGTGTAAATGTTTGAAGGGATATAGTTGGGGAGGCAGAAAGAGAGAGGGGAAATGATGAAGCATAACATAACCTCATGGCATCTTTAACCGTGTCAGTCGTTTCCGTTGTTTGCTTCATTTTGGCATTGCTGTTTAGTGGTAGCTAGCAGACATTTCATAAATATAAGAGGCTGTAGTAGATGCAAGCTGTGTAACCTTTAGTTGGGGAGAGTGTTATGATATTTACTTGGATATTGTAAGTTAGTGCTCATTATTAGCTCCAGAGAGAAAGTAAGTGGAGAAAGAGGGAGAGAGCGGATGGTGTGCGATAGGCGTCGAAGGATCTTCTCCGAACTGCAGCCACGACCACATACACTGAAATACGATTAGCCTGACTTGAGTTCTTTCCTCCCATGAAACTAATACAACGAGCAAGAGACTGTAATAAGGAAGGAAGAAAAGCTACTAAAGAAATTGGTTCACTTCTCAGTCTCTTCAGAGTTTAAAACGGAAGAAGGACGGGAAGAGAGTGTTTGTTGAATGTAGAGCAGTTTGAATATGTCTACTAGTGTCTAGTGTAGTAGGGAGTCTGCTGCTCCAGCTACTTATTACATTGTAGTCAACTCAATTCAAGGGAAGCAAGATTCGGATTAGCACATCACATCTTCATCAAATCATCCCATCTCATCTCATCACGACAACAACTATCCTCTTGGTTGGACTGCTGGAGGAAGGCGAGCGAGGCAAGTGCTGCATTCCTAAAACAGCCACTCACAACAGTCAAGCAAGAGACACCGAGGGAAACAATACACGCAGAAAAGCACAGCAAAGTTAATGCAATAGAATAAAAGTGTACTTTCTCCTCTCTATCTCCAAAGTCGAGAGTTAAAACTCAACTTTCAAGTCTACCGGTCGTTTCTTGTTGTTAAGTAGCCCGCCCGACTATGGCGAGACTCTCTCTCTCTCTCTCTCTCTCTTCCGACTAATATCCCTTCCCTACTCGTCCTCGCCACTTTATTTTACTGGGCTTCATAAATACATTTCCGCGCTATAGGAACAACGCATATTCCGTAACGCAGCAACTGCATACTAACTACATCTGTACATGATAATACACTACATACGTAATAATGTACAGAACACCATCCATGATATCTATAGATGCATTTATCTGTGTCTGTACGTCTCATGTCTGTCTATCTGGTTTCTAGCTTACTCGGACCACGGATGTTAATTCTGCTTAAATGCCTACATACTATGATTATATTAGAGTCCTTAATATTAGAGTAGCACCGCATCACTGACTCCCAACTTCTCTTTCAACTCTCATCCATGACTTCATTACTTTTCTTCTAACTAAGTACAAAACATACATACATACATTCATACATATCTAATCACATTCTTACGCAAAGATTTCCCCTTGAATCTTTTAGATTGTGGACTGAATTCAGCTAATTTCCCTTCCTTTTCCTTATTCTCCAAAGTCAAGTGTACAGTATTGTTACAGGAGTCGAGATGCTGGAGTCGCTTCTTCTATATCTATATCCCCGTTCATTATTATATACATGTACATACACTGTCACACCACGATTAATAAATTCTACGTATTTGCATACGTAAAGATATATACATGTTTAGCTTCCTCCTTCCTTATTCTTCATGCTCATGACTCATAATTTAACACGGATCTTGCTCCTCAATTCATAGACTAATTTATTAAATGAGAAGATGACACAGAAACTTATCGCGCACGAAATTCTCTTTCTACCTTTAATATACAAACAGAAAACTACGGCTACAGATCACTGTTGTCGTTTTTTCAAAAATTAAACATCTTTCTGCCAACAACAATTCTAATTTGACGCTGACAGATTTGTCAATTGATTTGTAAATGCAGCCCGTGCTGCCAACTTTTCTTTTTTTATATTTATGTGTATTATCTAGCGTAAAAGGATTTTTTTTACCATTAAAGCAGTATTAAACGTATAATAATAGGATTTGATGCATAATAATGCTTTGCTTTCCAGTAACTACTGCGTGTTAACCTTTCCATTGTTCAATGAACATGCTAACAAATAAAATACTAGGAATTTATTTAAAAATCAACTAAAGTGTGTTGCTCTTGCTGTAGGATGTAATGATTGATTTTTGTGCATTGTATAGAATGTGCAGTGTTGGCTGCGAGCCACGAAGGGCCACTACTCATCACATCCTATTGCTATCATCAAGATATAGGAGGATGCATGCCTTCACGCCTTATTCCCGTCACCAGCACAACTCAGCCATCGGTAAGATTGCATTCCATCCAGTGCGCGAATTTAATGATGAGACGCTTGAAAGACAGCTTTACAACAGAACAGCACTACTTCTTTACAAGATAAGTGGAAATTCATTCGATGAAATTCTAACAATGCTCTCAATACAATATATAAATACCCATCCCTACCTTCATGCGGACTATCTATACACAAGAGCTACAGTGACGAGAAATCTCTACTCACATTCCCCATTCTTACAGGCAGAGTCAGTAATTCTTATAATGCATGTAACAACAGCAACATCCCAACCTACCTTCCCCTTCTACATTTTTAAACAATAACAGTGGCAGCAATGCAATGTAATGGGCTGCAGACAGAAAAATAGACTTCAACTCACACCCACACAATTATCATTTACAACACTTTTTTGCTTCCATAAATAAACAACGTAAGTGCTATGTTGATAAATACAATTACTGCTCCAGTTACATCTTCATTTTCTTAGCTACATATGACGGTTATTTTCTAATTGTAATATAAAATATACCAATTACTTTTGTTTGCGCAACACTGTGTGATGTTCGTGTTCTTCTGAAAGTGAAAAGGATCATGTATGTACAATAATATGATCCAGAAAAATATAATCTGCTATTATTAAATTGAATAGTGAACTTGCATCAATGGATGTTGAATATACATAAGTTATTTCTGATTTTTTTTAAATGTGTATGTCTCAATCCGTAAATTCTATCAATATTGTCATTACTCAACCTTGTTCGGAAAATATCTGTATGCTACGTTTGAATTCGGAAAAAGGTAATTTTTAAATTCAATGGGAAATATAGTTTCTATATGTAGATAATGTTTATTAAATATTAGCAACAAATTTGGATAAGAAATGTCAGTAATTTTCTATTATTTTGTAATGACTGTAAAGTGCATATAAATCCCTTGAACCATGCTTATTTATGACTTTGTCAGAAATTGTGTACACAGCAGAATAGTGCCGAAAAGAGTGAGAATCTTTGACATGAAATCTAAACATGTGCTCCGTGAGCGTTGCATTTGACTTTCCGGTTGGGTATGTAGCTTGAGCTTTGGTTGGGAAGGCAGAGTGAAGGTTGACGGGAAAGTAGTGGAGAGTGGAGCTGATTTTGGGGAGAAGAAAAGAAAGGATGTAGTGTGACTGAGAAATGTTTCTTTGCTGCCCGTTCTCCGCTGATATAGAGTGGATTTTCTCTCTCACTCTCTCTCTCTCTCTGCGTCTCTGTTTCATTGTTAGCAGTTAGTGCGATGCCGTATAATGTGTGTAGTTACTTAGTACATTACACACATACAGACAATAAGGGAAGATTCCACGTTTCCAGTTTCGCCTTTCTCTTTGGCTTTCTTCCCGTGATGAAATAAAAGTTCGTCTGCTAAAGTCAAGCGTCTTTCCAATCCAATGTTCCAATAATCCACAACCTTAAATCCTTTAGTCCACACGAAGTACCACCACCTTCTTTTTATCTTATCGCTATCACCTTTCGTCACCGTGGGCTGTCGACTGTCTTCTTCCTGTATTCACATCGTTAGAAACAGTCTGTGTAGCGGCCACACACAATAGCACACTTTCAATCTCTCTCTTTCCCACTGACACAGGCATTAACTATACTGTGTCCCTCCCAGCCCTATAACAATACGTTAACTATCTATGTATATTCTTCTTAGTGCGCTACTTATCGTTAGTAAGTAGTGTCCCACTGACTCGATTTCCAAAGCTAAGAATACTAAGTCAGATTCATGTCACTCCACCAGAGGATTTTCTAGCTTTTGCGTCATTCTTCCTACTTTCACTCCTAAAAAATACAACCATAGACAGAAATACACAACTGATTGGAATAGAACCCCAACATAAACTCCCACGTTATCTCTCCGTATTATTTCTTACATTTATCTTTTGCCTTTTCAAGTCAAGCTGTTTGAGTTCGGAATAGGGTACATTCCTTTCAGTTGACTGCATTATTTTGTATTTTTTTAATACTTAGTGCCAAAATGACTTTCATTTTTAAAACAAACGGATTTTGGTCCAACAACCTTCATTATAAATACCGACATTTACATTAATACAATATCTAATAGTCTTATTGGATTTCGCCTAGTAAACTTAAATTGCAACCTGCTTCCAAAATATTGAAATGTGTCAGGAATAGGTGTTATAAGGAAAATTTAACTTCAGCTAAAATTGAGACAAAGCAAAAACTCTAAACTGGAAAACAATTTTTACTGAACTCTGTCGATTTAAATCGGAATGGTTTAATGAGACAGTTCTGAGCATTCATTCAACTCAATCTTGGTCAAAAAATGGTTTTATTTCTTCAATTAGGATTGATGCTACTGAGGAGATTTATGACATATTGATCATTCGGAGCAATCGTCACATGTTTCGGTTCAATAATTTCACTAGGCCTTGGAAAATTGACCTGAGCTATATAGTGAACTATATGATGTGCTTAGTTTCGCATTTGCAAAAAATGGATGAGTGTTGGGCTTGAAGCCAAAACAAAATGTAGATAGATAGGATGACACCTCAATGCATAAATCATCGTGGATCTTTCACCTTTGCTAAAATTTTAGCTGGCACAAGTTACCCAGATCGTTGATTTTGTTTGATGTGTTTACAAATCGCTACGCACATTCATGTTTCTTTGTCAAAGCATTGCAAACTTAGTGATTTAAAAGTGCAAACGGCAAACTAGTTTCGTTCAACTTCAGTTTTCGACAGACAAATATTGTATAAACAAGGATTAAATTGAAAAGTTTTGTGGTTGAACAGGACAGGATGAGAGTGAAGATGAAAGCAAAAAGTTTCTAGATAGGTACTACTACTACTAGTAGCTGTAGCAGTACTACTACTATACTAGTAACTACAATCCAATCAGTTGAAATGAATGTATATATAAAATAACCATTAAATTTAAGCATATCAGCATTATAGTAAAAATAGGTATATTGGTTAATGCTCTTCACACTCTTTAGGTTTCACCGTGCGTAGGTAGCATTTGGGTTGAACTCTAAGCACATTTTAAATTAGGACAATATTTGTTTCCGTAAACAAATATATCCCTAGAATCACAGGAAGCAAGACCCATTCACTCAATTTCTGTGATATCCACAGAAATTAATGATGAAAACATTTATGTAGTTGTAAATATTTTTGCAAAAATATATTTTCATGTCCTTCAGTGAATTGGCAATATTAAAGCAGATAGTTTTGGCTTTAAGTGGATTGTAGCGGTATTTTGGGTGGATATAAACAGAATGGACTAGAGAAGTGTTTAGTTTGCTACTTGAATGTTATTTTAAATCAACAATAATAAGCTGCCGTAAACTTTTATTATTTTTATATGTGCTTGGGCTACATAATTATATTACAGTTTTAATGTCATTCATAATAGAAACTACAAGGTATTTTCAGTTTGATTATGTAAGTGCTTGAGCATGGGGTCCTAGTCCTAAGACATTTCTATTTAGATTTCTATTGTATTTACTACATGCAACTGTTATTAAAGGGGATGTAGCAGGAATATGAAGGGAAATTAGGTATTCTGTCCATGTAAAATCTTGAGGTTAGTATATGGAGCAGTGTTGCCCGTGTACAAAATTGGTTGTGTGTGTGATTTGAGGTGGAGGTGGATTGTATTTGTGTTTGTATTCTGAATGTAGTGGGGCTAATCTAAATACAAAGCGGCTCTGCTGTTGGTAATAAAGGGAGCTGAAGAAGAGATGATAAAAGTTTCTCATAATTGAATCATAAGTATGATCCTGGAGATTAGCAACGATATTGACGATACGTGACTCAGTTTGTCAAGAGAGAAAGCTCTCGCCATTCTCCTCTGCTCAGAGATGTGATTGTGATCTTTTGGGCTACTTTCTTTGTCGTTGATATATGATACGATATTACTTTATGTAACAAGATGTGATATGTGAATTGTTCTGTGCATTTCTCTGCTCTCTCGCTCTCTCTCCCCGACTCTTTTTCTCTCAATCTCTATCTCTCAGTCAGCTTCACTTTCACTCCAACTTATCTGACTAAAATGAAAGGCCTATCTTTTTGTTCGGAAGACGAGGAGCATCTGCGAGGCTCCTTGTCTTGTCCTGTCCCGACTTTACTGCTGCAGTCACTGACTACTACCCGCTCCGAACACAAGGCCTTGCTTGGCCTCGCCTGGACTATCTATGCACATCACACATCACCTACCTCTCCGGCATTCCTCCTCTCATTCTCCTATTAGAGACAAGTAGAGCCAGACAACTTGGTTCTAGCGAGAAAGGCTCACGCAACTCCAGTCAACTCGCATCACATCAACTCATGAGATAAATAGATGGACAGATAGATGGAATGGCCAAAGAAAAAAGGCAAAAGAGAACTAATGCCCCGGCCGAGTCTAGCTAACATAAGCCAAACCAAATCCGAGTCAAAGCCAACTCAACTTACTTATTACCCGACTAGGATCCCTAAATTCTGACTCTAACTTACAAAAGGACTCCCTATTAATAAATGATGATCCTCTTCTATAGCAATCATATTTTACTACGACGAGGCTTTTCCACACTTTCAAGACACATCTTATCTACCTCCGGAATATTACATTACAGCTCCTATATTCAACAAAGTTTCCTAAACCTAATTTTATTCAATATTTAATCTACGCCGAATTAATACGCAATTGCGACTAGGTAGCATCACTAAACGAATTCCCTTATTAATTATATTTGTAAGTGATACTGATAGTACGTTATACACTTTCAAGTAGAATTCTGTCATTTTTATAGTAAAAATTCTGTAACGCGTAAAATATATTCAAGCAAAATTTTTGTTTGACTAATAAAAATTACATTCTTTCGGAAAAATCTGTGAGTGTCTTATTATTACAAAATTACGAGTAAATTTATTCTGAGCAGGAAAAATTAGTGGGAAGAGGCCGTTTAATAGATTGTGAAAGTGCGTATTTTGAATCATGCCAGTAATTCTGATTTGTAAATGGCAATATAAGTTGGCATTGAATTCTTAGCATTACATTAGCTATATAGTTACATAGTATTAGGTAGAGGACCATTGAGATTTCAAGTTCCCTTAAACAACTTTTATGTATAGTTTCCTTAGAGTTAAACTATAGTGTTAGTTACACACACTGTATATGATTTGAGGGGCCGTTGTTGAAAGGACCACGTTCTTGAATAATATGTACTATAGAAGGGGGAAATGGGTGAGAAGGGTGGAGATAGGACTAAAAACAGTTTTCCCGAACGATGTAAGTTATACACCATAGAATCTAACTGCTTTACTTAGAGTTTGTTGTGTTAAGCATGGCACTCTGCATTGTGAGTAAAGAAAAACAAAATATTATAAGGTAAAGGTGGAAGGGAGTTTGGTAGCGGTGTGGTGGTCGGCATGGGAGTGAAAGTAAGGAAGGGAATGTGAGGAGAAAGGACAAGATCAGCGAGATGATAAAGAATTCTGGTCAAGTAGAGACATTCTCATAAAGGATGAGGTGAAAACTTAATGGCAATGACTTCGATAAATCTTTTGTGTGGTTTGATTTTTTCTTGCTTTCTCCCTTTTATTCTTCTTGCTGGGCTTCGTCGCTAGCTTGCCTTGCTTTTATAGGGACATGCTGGCTAACGATGTTCGTCCTTCTTGTTTCGTCTCTCTCCTCCAAGTTGTTTCTGGCAGGGCTATTCTATTTCTCTTTTCTTTAGGCTCCCTGGACCGATGGCTTGCTGGGCGGTATTGCATGGCATCATGTCCTCTCCTCCTCTCTGGTGGTCAACGAGAAATAGAAGTGTTTGTCCAGAGTGAGACGGACTCAGTGAGCTAAACTGCCAACATATCACCCCACCAACCAAATCCCTCATACTGGGACAGCACTGGCAAACCCATAGGGAGACAGAGCAACACAAACAATAGGCACAATGGAACTCTGCTCCGGAATGGCCTCACGACTGACATATTTTAGCAAACTGAGATGTAACTGACTGTAAGCACTCCAGACTAAGCTATGACTGACTTTTACAAATACTAAGCTTCTTTCATGTACTCGGATTACTTACTACCCGCTCACCACTCCTACATATTTTGTTTCCCTCAATTCTGCAATACTATTCCAAATTATTACTTTCGTAAGTACTCTTATTTTCCTTTACCACTTTCATATGTAAACCGTTATTAATTAATACTCTCCCTCATAATATAGCAACCGAATTTATTGGCAAAGTTTAATACACGAACAATCCATATAATGTATACGTCTTGAAATGATAATGGTAAAAACAAATGACATCGTCCCATTTCGACTGAACGCACATATTTATTTCGAATATCATTGAAATAGTTTGTCACTAATAACATCTATCGTAGATAATAACCTAATTTTTACATAAAAAATTAATGTAATTTCATAAAATAATGGAAATACTGAAAATACCATTGGAAAAAATTGAAACATAGGAAAACTAGGCTAAGTATATAATATCGAGGTTGAGGAACATTTGTTAGGAGAGAGTAATTACATTTATGTAGTTTGTTAATTTGGTGTTTTCGGCCTGTTGTAATCAAATGGAATATACAGCCATTGTTATCTTTCTCGATAATTAAAATTTAAACTACAATTTGATTCATGTAGTTGTTTATGTTTAAATAGGCCGACTTCCGCATTGCTTGATGTTTGGTAAAGTATTGATGACGTAGAGCCATATAAATAAATGGTCGTTTACAAGACTAAACTAACACTGAATATAAAAAGAACAAAAAATAGCTAAACAAATTGCAGTTTCAGACAAAGTACGAGGGTCGTTACGGATCAAATAGGAGCCCAATTTTATCTCTAGAAAAAGTGAAGATTGACGAGCAATATTTTTTTTCTTAGGACATTATCTAATTCCAAATTTTTAAAATCTACTCAATGCGTTTCTTATTTCACAAAGAAATAATTCTTGCTTGAACATATTTCTCATATACCTCACTATTCGCCAGAATAAGCATTTTGGTTATTATATCCTTAAAAATTACTTAGGTAAACGATAGACGTATGCAAGGAATATACAGCGTATAAATAAGAACCTTATTTTAAGACAATTTATAATGGCAATGGGATATTTATCGCCAGAAAGCTGTGCAATTATTGTCGGGACTTTGGACTTTGTGAGTTAATAAAAATTCTGGATTTATTAATACAATTAAAATGAATAATTTTGTTTTAATGCTAATGCCAAACGTAAGTTTATGCATATGAATTTGTCATAATATCCTTTTCTGAAGTATTACTTGACCATTTCCTTTACCTAAGTCCTTTTTTTTAATCTAATTTAGGCGCAAATACTAACAATAGTTTTAAGAATACATTTTATATCTTCCAATGTGCATCCTTGTGTCTTAGACTGATGGATTTTTCGGAATCTCACTTTACCTGTTCCATTTGTTGGAATTTCCTGATTTCGCAAAAAGAAACGCACCGAGGAGTTTACGTGTAAAAACTGAAATTTATCTGCCCTACGTAGTGTGTCTTATCTTGCAAATGCTGGGAGGTGTAACTATTATTTATGGAATTTTAAAGGTGATTAGACTTAGTGATTTCCATTTTTTAATAATATGAAGTGCTCAAACATAGGAATGGTACGATTATCGATTAGTGGAGTTATTATTAATTAACTGTTCCGTAATAAAAACATTAAGAGTTTCAATGAAAACAGCGATGTAACATGTTAGTTGTTCTTGAATGTAGCGTGTACAATCTGTAACTGTTAGTAATTGGTATTGCGTTTAGGAATCAAAACTGGCCATGAAAATCTGGGTGGTCCGAAAAGCTGTGGTTACCGTTGTGCTAATCCTGATTATGTTCTCCAGTCCATTCCAAGAAGAGCAGCAAGGACAAGGAGTAACTGGATATTGCCTGATGATGATTGGTATCAATGGAATTTTTATGCAAGTTATTGTCCCCATATACAACCAAGCGGTATTGAAACCTGATACTACCAAAATTACCAAATATTGTGCTGCAGGAATGAAATGCTTAGATTAATTTACTGTCGTTTTATAAGGAAGATAAAAAAGGTACATTGCATGCTTACTAAATTCAAGCATTAGAAGCGAACTGTCCTCTGTTAGGTAATTACAGAAACTTAGCAATTATGTATGTAATTTTACAACCAATAATGTCTGTAACCCAATTATATATTTATTATTATGTGCAACTGTAATGTTTGAAACTATTTGGTGATCGTTAGAGGAATTCACCCAATTCATATGAAAAATTAGCTAGTCCCAATATGTAAATGTGTCGAAACGTGATAAATATAATAAAATGTTTTTGTGAGGAATAAATAACTGAAACATTGTGTTGCGTTTACAATTATTGCAATATTAGATAATCACAAGTCTTAATTGTGAGGGAAATGAATAATGCATTAAACTTTTATAATATATTAAGATCCAATGATTTCAAGAAACATTTTTCTGGCAATAAATACGTGATTGTGATCAACCTGAAATGAAAGTTTGTTTCTGTGTGAAAAGTATGATAGGTATAAAATTAATTTTTTAATTGGAAAGGGAAGTAATCTTTTAGTTTTAACTTTTTAACATAATGTCGGTCGTAGACGTTTTGCTTACATTTCCGTTTTCAATATCTGTGAGTATCATTGAGAAAAAATAGTGCGGGCTGTTCAAATCATACTGGTGTACTGGTATAGTTACAAAGACACTGACACCCCAGTTCCCTTTTCCTTTGCTTGCGTATTGTGGTTGCATGTACCGCACCGTAGTAGTTACACAAACAATTCATTTCAAAACTTATATTATAATCTAAATCTTTTATTACAAGATTTTAGACTCTTCTAGTTTCACAACACATACTTTTGCTACTTGCACCAATATCACACAACAAATACTGCCTTCGTTAAACTGTGTTCCTGGACATCCTGCTTAAATAATCTAGTTACTAGTTTTGAAAAACAGATAACCTTGCCGTAAGAACATTTGTCCGTGTCCAAAGTAAGTACATATATTTTGTCAGTATCTGTTCCACTCTAAACACACAAGGTCGCAATTAGAGGCAGGTCCGCTCCCCTATTGACTTCAGAGAAAAAGAGGAAATTTTTCGAATTGTACAAGGCGTTTCGTGGTGATTGTTCCACACTTCATTATTTGTCACAAAACCTCAAACGTTAGAGCTGTCAATAAGCATAGATAGGCAAAATGCATTAATTTGAAATACATTTTTTATTTTCTATATTAAAGATATAGAAAAAGATATTTTGCATTTTAAGAATTTTTTATATTTTGCAAATTACCTGGTACAAAATACTTTTCCGTAATATAACCATTAAATGATGCATTTGAGCCAATTCATATGGTGATGTGAGTACAAATTATGTTTGTATTTGAAGAAAGACTGGGTGTATTTGGCATTTGGAAGAAATTAAGAATGTATTTTGTATTTCAAAGGAATCATTGGTGTATTTGGCATTTGGAAGAAATTATGGATGTATTTTGTATTTCAAAGGAATCATTGGTGTATTTGGCATTTGGAAGAAATTATGGATGTATTTTGTAATCGATGGTGCATCTTGTATTTCTAAGTAATCATTGATGCATTTTGTATTTCAAAGTAGTCATTGCATTTTGTACTTCAAAGTAGTCATTGCATTTTGTATTTCAAAGTAGTCATTGAATTTTGTATTTCAAAGTAGTCATTGCATTTTGTATTTCAAAGTAGTCATTGCATTTTATATTGCAAAGTAATTCATTTGTGCGTTTTGTATTTCAAAGTAGTCATTGCATTTTGTATTTCAAAGTAGTCATAGCATTTTGTATTTCAAAGTAGTCATTGCATTTTGTATTTCTAAGTAATTATTGGTGCATTTTGTATTTCAAAGTAGTCATTGCATTTTGTATTTCAAAGTAGTCATTGCCTTTTGTATTTCAAAGTAGTCATTGCATTTTGTATTTCAAAGTAGTCATTGCATTTTGTGTTTCAAAGTAGTCATTGCATTTTGTATTTCTAAGTAATTATTGGTGCATTTTGTATTTCAAATTAGTCATTGCATTTTGTATTTCAAAGTCGTCATTGCATTTTGTATTTCAAAGTCGTCATTGCATTTTGTATTTCAAAGTCGTCATTGCATTTAGTATTTCAAAGTAGTCATTGCATTTTGTGTTTCAAAGTAGTCATTGCATTTTGTATTTCTAAGTAATTCATTTGTGCGTTTTGTATTTCGAAGGAATCTTTGGTGTATTTTGTATTTCAAAGGAATCTTTGGTGTTTTGGAGAAATCAAGGTTTTGTTTATTCCCAATGAAACATTGGTGTTTTTTGTATTTTGAAGAAATCATGAATGTATTTTGTATTTGAATGTAATTATTGGTGCATTTTGTATTTTAAAGGAATCATTGGTGTATTTTGTGTTTCAATGTAGTCATTATTGAATTTTGTATTTGAAAGTATTCATTTGTGCATTTTGTGGTTCAAAGGAATCGTTTCTGTATTTTGTATTTCAAATGAATCATTGGTGTATTTTGTGTTTTAAAGGAATCTGTGATTTATTTTGTTTTTTGAAGCATTCAAGAATTTTTTGTATTTTGAAAAATTCTGGACTTGTATTGTACTTTAAAGAAATCGTAGATGTATTTTATAATTTAAAGAAATTGTAGATGTGTTTTGCAGTTTAAAGAAATCATGGATTTATTTTGTATTTTAAAGAAATCATGGACGAATTTTTAATTTTCTGTTTTGATGAAATTGTGTATACATTTCGAAGACACCATTAATTTTGTTCTCTTGAAAAAATCTTGGTCTTGTATTGTACTTTAAATATAGTATCATGGATAGATTTTTTATTTTGTGTTTTGCAGAAATCATGGATGTATTTAATATTGTAAAAGAAGGCTGTATTTTTGTATTGTAAAGAAATCAGTGGATGAATTTTTAATTTTGTTTTGAAGAAATCATGTATGCATTTTGAATTTTGAAAAAAGCATGAATGTATTTTTTTTGAAGAAATCATGGGTGTAGTTTGAAAACAACATGAATTTTTTGTAATTTGAAGAAATCATGGACTTGTTTGTACTTTAAAGAAATGATAGCTTCAATTTGTAATTTAAAGAAATCATGGATAGATTTTTATTTTGTATTTTGAAATCATGGATGTTTTTCGTCTTTTCAAGCAATCATTAACATATTTGCTGGAAATCGTGGATATATTTTGTATTCTAAAGCTGAAGTTTTTTTTAGAAAAATATTCTATAATATTATATGCATTTTGCCCATCTTTGTTAATAGGTATTTAAAAATGGAGCCCTTCAGAATAAATTGTTGATAGATTTAGGCCTACTCATTTTCACAACCAAATCGTGTAGAGTGGGTTTTGGCTTTGGAAAATACGGGGTGAGCGATCGCCATTTAGGGGATTGGGGGTTCATCCAGTAATTGGTTTCGTATGACTGTAGTGCGGCTCAGCGCCTGTGTCCAACTCCGTGTTGGGCACATGCGTGTTGCGAGTGGTTTTTATTCGGTGCCCGGTGACTCGCAAGTAACCGGGCGTTGGTTGGGGTGGGTCACTTCGGGCTTTCGGTGCGAGGTTTGCCGGGTGTCGAATAGCGTAGATTTAGTGGTTGACCTAGGGTCAATCACGGGCACGCATGGCTTCAGGTTAGGTGACTTGGGGTCAGGCGCAGGATAGCAGGTGTAAACGGGTTTTGGGTGGCTGGGTATCAAATGACAAGACGTGGATTGTTTCAGATAAGCCGGTCAAGTTCCATCTGCACTCTGCAATATGCACTATCATGTTCATCACAGTCACTGTGCTGCATTTGAATGAAGAGTTAGTCAACGGAGAGATTGTAGCTGTATTGTAGTGTTCCTTGACTTTGCTTATAGGGCGTCACAAGAAACTCCTGTACATTTGGCGGCTGCTTTTCAATTACCATTTTCTTCAATGTAATATTTTACAATCTTGGTCGTTATTAGCAGAGAAGAATTTTCGCCTTCTTCACTGAAGTCGATTTGTATATTATTACTCCTTTTATTAAAATAATTGTCCCCTTAGGTTATATTCTCTCCAGTGGTTCGTTCTACTGGCTAGGATTAATTAACTTTTCATTGTAGATACCTGCCTGACTTGTAACGTGACGGAATAATAACATGGACAGTGTAATCAATAAATTGCGAAATACGGTTTCATCGGTTACCAGTACTGTTTCCCAATTGTCAGTAGTCCTTCCTGGTAATCCTGTCACTAGAGAATTCGAAGTCAATAATTTAATAGGAAGTGGCGGCCCAGGTAAAATAATTTCATTCCTTCCTCCTGTTCCTTACGAATTTTAGACATTCAAAATTTGACATTTGAAAGCATATTTTAACTTAACATAATTTACATTTATAGGTTTGACCTGGAAGATTTATTCAGGATATAAGAAAAGCACAAAGCAGGAAGCTGCAATATTCGTGTTTGAGAAAAAACAAATTGCGTCATGGTCAAAGAAGGATCGGGAAGCAATGGTGACAACTGTCAAAAAGGGAGTAAATCAACTGACGAGACTGAGGCATCCGAAGTTTTTGACTGTCCAACATCCTTTGGAAGATTCACGGTATATTTCGTGATAGAAATGCTTTTTTTAAATAATGAATGTAAACGTAGCAACCAATTTAGTTCTCTGGCTATTATGATTGCTCTTTTCTTTTCGGCTAAAAGTCACAAGCTGTGCTGTGACAATAATGAATTTAGAAACTGAAGATTGATTCTACAAGAAAGAGAAAGGTCTTTCTATAGCAGTCGAGGCCATTAAGCCTTATTTTTCACTTTCGTCTGTCATTATAAAATATCACATTTTTATATATTTCACTTCTCAAATCTCGTGTTATAACGAACTTCAATGAAGAAATTTCCCGCAATATCAATTAGAGATTTTAGTGTTAATATCCTACGACAAATTCTGAACTTAGACCATATTTTTAAACATAAATATATTGATGACTGGGAATTAGGTGTAATTGCTAAGATTTCCCTATTTCCGAAACGATTATTTTTTTGTTAATTTTATCGTATACGTCAACATTAAATAAGATGTTATAGTATATTAAAAACATAATTGTAACAATTTATCCTCTGATCAGCATATCTCCTTTAATAAACTATCTAATAGAATCCTCCCTATAATAAGTCCAAGTCATACACACACGTCATATGGCGCTCTAAGCAAAAGTGTAAACAGTGTAATGAAAATCACATTAAACAAATGCAGAGTTCCAAAAGTTATTAATAAGAAATACACTTCATAAAAAGTAGAATATTACAATGCAATGTTTTATTTTTTGTCTTTGATCGTCCACAGTGAAACGATGGCATTCGCCACTGAACCCGTCTTTGCCAGCTTGGCAAACATTTTGGGTCAAACCGGGAACAATGTGGAAGCAGTTAGACCTGAGCTAAAGGCTTATGAACTGCACGAGATAGAAATTAAGTATGGTCTCCTTCAGATTTGCGACGGTCTGACATTTTTGCATGATGATGTAAAAATGATTCATGGTAATATTTGCCCCGAGTCGATCATCGTGAATCAGCAAGGAGCATGGAAAATATTCGGACTGGATTTTGTTATCCCAATCGCGACTGGAACTGATGAGGTTTGTTAATAGTTGTCAGTTCTCGATATTGTATTTCTTCATGTTCGAAAGCTTTGGTTATCTGTATTCATAATGTTTTATTCCAGAATCAGACTGAGACTGTGAAAGAGTATGATCAAGAAATGCACCATATGGCGCAGCAAAATTTAGATTATCTAGCCCCTGAATACACAAACAACCTAAATTGTTCCGCAGCCAGTGATATGTTTTCAGTTGGATTGCTAGCGTACACAGCTTTTAGCAGTGGAAAACCTCTTGTGGAAAGTTGCGGCAGTTTCTCAGCTCACAAGCGAAATCTCACTACTGTAAGTGGATTCTTTTCATTTCTTAACCTAGGCACAAAAATGTAAAAATTAATGTACTTATTTAATTCCCTTAATGTTCAACAGTTTAAAAGTTCGATCGCTGACATCAAACTAGAATGTATCCCTTTGGAGATGAGGAATTTTGAGAAGCGTATCTTGAATTACATTCCGTCTAGTCGACCAGATTTTCACGAGTTTGCGAAGGTACAGTCCTTGTTTGGTAAAGAGTATTTCAAGGTTACAGAACTAACTTTAAATTTTATTTTTATATAATTTTGTATGTTTGATATTTTACAGTTTGACTTCTTTCACGACGAAAGCGTAAAGACGCTGAACTATTTGGACTCGTTGTTCCAATGGAGTAATTTGCAAAAAAGTAAATTCTATAAAGGTTTATCAGACATTCTGCCAGTTCTACCACATCGCATTCGAGTTCATCGGTAAGATATACAAAATCTAGTTAACATTTCAGTTTTAAAATTGCGTGACGATCTAATATGATAGTTTGATTAATTTTCAATAGCATTGTCCCATGCTTGGCACAAGAGTTTGTTAACCCTTCGATGGTGCCTTTTGTGCTCCCCAATGTTCTTCAAATTGCCGAATGGTCAACAAACGAAGAATACACTCTCCATATTTTACCATATCTGAAGGATGTTATGAAACTTCGAGAGCCAGTTCAAGTATGAAAATATCTTATAATAATAAGGATTTTTGCCCATATCCATGAGTTCGGATTAATGTTAAAATTCCGTATTGGTATTTTAGATCTTGTTCATATTTATGAAATATATGGAGCTCTTGCTACAAAAGACACCCCCAGAAATAACCAAGTCAGACGTTTTACCTTTACTTTATGGATCCCTCGAATCAGATTCCGTTCAAGTTCAAGAGTCTTGCTTATCGATAATTCCTAGTTTTGCGGCATTAATTGATTATCCCGCTATGAAGAATTCTTTGCTGCCAAGAGTAAAAAGACTTTGTCTGAGCACGCAGACACTCTCTGTAATTAAACCCTATTTAATAATTATTTTAGGATGCATCTTTGTATTCCAAAAAATGGTTCATTGATAAAACATTTAATTTTGTAGGTTCGCGTGAATTCATTGGTCTCCCTTGGCAAAATTTTGGATCACTTAGACAAGTGGCTAGTAATGGACTTCGTGCTGCCTTTCTTGACGGAAATTCCATCGCGAGAGCCAGCAGTTATAATGGGAATCATCGGTTAGATTATTTTTTAACCTTGCCTGCATGTCAAAAAAATCAACTTGATTTAAAAGTTGTCTTTTTTCAACAGGTATTTACCGTCTCGCTGTCACACATAAAAAGTTAGGAGTGACAAAGGAGGTTATAGCAACGAAAATATTGCCTTTTGTATTCCCTCTAACCGTTGAAAATGGGCTCACCTCTCAGCAATATTCGACGATAATGAACTTCGTTCACGAGATGATCAACTTAGTTGAAACTGAACATAAAGCCAAATTAGACGATATTGGAGCTATTGCTAAGGAACGGGAACAATTGTAAGTTCTAGTTGCGAATGAGTATTACTTGTTTTTGTGTCTATTTTTTGTATGTATATTATGTTTTGTTAAACAAATTATTTTTTGTCCACAGAAAAACTGAATTAAGCAATCATTCAGATTTCTCGGCCCCAACCTCTAATGGTACAAATTCGGAATCGGATGGATTAAGCGCGTTTTTCAATTCCGACATTACGATTAACAATAACTCTAAAAGTTATTCTAGCATATTTGCAACGTCGCCGTACGCAAGTTCGACCGACAGTCCAGTAATAAAAACCAGGTACTTTCTATTAACTCACACAACCGATTAATATCTAGTCGATTTAAGAGGGCGACAATTAAAGACTCTTTGCTATTCCAGCTCCCAGGCAATAGTCAACAACGTGGTTACAACCAAGCAGGGTCAGCCCCGAGATCTTACATCTACATTGATAGAAGCCAATTTGAGACAAATTGGTGTACCTCCTGGCCCACTTCCTTCTTCTACATCAATGCCTTCTATGAGCATTGGATCAAATCGCCCTGGAACGTCTGCAGATGCTGCTGCAATGAAAAATGTCACGCCACGATTCAGTGCAATGGCACCATTCGACCCGTCCTACCCCGGCAACATGACTCTATCAGAATCTGGGCACTTTTTCTCGCCCCCACTTTGGGAACCGCCGCAGTTTGCCAAGCTTCATCCTCAACATTTCCGCACTCCTGGTGCTACGTCAACCCCAATGATGGCGACACCCAGTTACAACTCAATGCCGTCAAGCTCTGCAGCCGTGGGTCAGCCTCGTCAGCCTTCTCCGAACTACAATGCCGCAATGCCGTCAACATCCACTAATCAGCCTCAACAGGTAAAACGTTTGACTCAACGAGATATTGAAGACTTTCTCCAATGAAAAGGGTAATTACTTCCTATAAACATTCTATAATCTAAATACTGTCTCCAAAACTTACTTTTCTATGTATTCATCATCTCATAATATTATCCTTAGTTATAAGTAGTTATTTAATGCGGTCAGTTGACACGCCTTTCAATTTGATCCTGTAATGTAATAACATTATCAAAATTCTCTGTGTGTAATTAATCGAGTCCATATACATAGCTACATAGATATCATAATTTATTTTTACTGCGACTATAGTCAACTTGCTAAGAGCAGTGTGCATTTCTAAATTCCTAGTAAAATTGTGTCAATCTCCTTAGTTCTAAGAAAACCTCCATTATGTAATTCTGTCTCAATATATATACTGCAAATAAATGTGCGTTTAATTTATTTCTAGCGTTATAGGTATGCTTAGTACTTTTAAACAGATAGACTTTGGAAAACCTATTCTTCTCAAAATAGTCTAGGGCTTTAAATCCTCCATGATAATAAAAGTTTTAGTTGTCTTCCTAATGCTCTATACAAATTTCCATGTATATAAATATCTATTTATTTGTTTTAAAAATCTATAACCATTTTTATACTAATTTTTATATCACGACGGTTTTGTATTGTATGCTGAGAGTACTTACATTGCCTAGACTTTGGTGCTGTTAGCTAGCGAATCCCCTGGAATATGGATCTGATACTACCCCGATAGTAGCTTACTTATTTTGTTGTGTGAATGCTGTAGTTAAGCTATACAACGTTTTATTTAGTCAACCCCAATTTCCATATAGTTTAAAACTATAAATTACCTACCCATATTGTGATGTCCATGGACTGTATTGTACTGCATACGTCAATGCTATACAGAAGTACTAATAAAGTATTGATTAATGCAAGATTAAACTGGGTTTTTTTATTGTCACTCAACTGCACACTATTGCTCATAAATGCAAAACTGAATCCTGAATGCATTTTTAAATAAGTATTGAGTATGGTTCTCTAAAATCATTCGTATTTATAATAAAGTAATGCTAAATAAAATTTGAACGCAAAATGCAATTAACAATTACAATTATTTCATTGCTTTACTTTCAATTTTTCCAGAAGCTTCCACATTCCATGTAGCATAATTTACTTAGGATTACGACAAACATTGAACATAACATCGGTGAATACTGAGATTACTGTTTATTTGGGTAAACTTTAACTAAATTCGAGTAACAAATCTCACTACGTCTTAGAAGGAAGATCATTCAATGAGGAAAGACGACTAAATATGGCTGAAACTGTAAGTTCCAGAGATTAAAGCAAATTCGAGAGCTTTTAAATTTTAAGACTATTATTAATGAACAAAGGATCAGTCAATTTGATGTTGTATTGCAAAGCAGAACGTACACATAGCCATAGTATCAGAAGAGTCACAGCACAAGTCAATACTAATAATACCTGACATAAATGAACCTAATAATATATTTTTCATAATAGCTGCTTAAACCGACACAATTTGTCATTGTAATCCTGCGTTTAGCATTTACTGCACCTATCATACTCTAACGATTTGTAGACGTGGGTTGCTTAACTAGTTTATTTACATGCGTCAACGATCTTTCTTTCAATATCTATACTATGAACAGTGATAATAAATAGTTTCTTAACTACAGTGAATTTTCATATAGCTTTGAACTTTAACTAACCAGATATAACTAAAAACTCATTGTGATTCATTCGAGAAACATGTAGTCACCTTGTCACCTGTATCAGTTAGTATGCACACGATAAGACAACTATGTAGATACATAGATAATAATTTAATTCTTCTTCACATCTTACATCTACTTACTACGAAAGGTTACGTTCATAAATTAGTACATAACTACGAATGCGTTTTGGAAAACTTGCCAAATACAACTTATTTCTATAAATTAAATTAAATCAACTACAATTACAACAATGATATAGTAAATCTACGGATAATTAAAGGCAAATAGTTTATTTTCCTACAATTCTTGTACTTATTTGTAGTAGTTTCTCTACAGCTATGTTTGAAAACTTCCCTTGGGACAGTCCCATAAATCAAAGGTGTTTCTTTATAGCTTATTAATTACAATTTATTAATAACATCTGAAAAACGTCCAGAACGAATAATTTATAATGGCAAATATTGAATCTTAAAAATATAAACCTATCTACTACGTCACGACAATGGGCTGTATAACAATTGGAAAAAACGATGATTGAGAAAGTAACATTAGGGCGTCTTAACAGAATTGTTAAATAATATTCCGGGCTTACGACAAATTCAATAAATTACATAACACAAACTCGGCCAATCCCTTACATTATAAGTTTGCTGCGTTGGAAAATACTAGAGGTACCTATTAATATTTACGGCTTTGCATAGCAGTAAAAGACTTTCAAACTTTGCATTTACTTGTTCCATATATTATGCATCTTTGTAGTGTAAACAATATGTCACTAGAATTGTGTTCCACATTCTACAGCTACTAAATAATTCTTCTGACCTATCCTACATAAATTCATTTGAATATTAATTGTTAGTCCTAACATAGAATAATGATATTTTTCATCTGTTGAACTATCCTACTATAATATAATCCTTATTTATTTATTTAAATGCCGATGCAACTATTGCTAATGATATTCGTTTCGAAGGCCAAGATCCTGTCTTAAACCCAAACGCCGTGAGGATTTTTGCTGGTGGGTGCTGCATTTTCAAGCTGTCGCGGAGAGCCTATCATTCTTCTAGTACTTCCGGATCGATGATGAGTTGCCCCATCAATGACTTCGTCAGGTGGGTGAATAGTTAAACTCTGTAAGTTGGCTTCTTTCATTGCAGCCACAAGCCGCTCCATTTGCTTCTTCTTTTCCGATAAATTAGCTTCCAATGAGTGCACTTCTTTATCCAGAGATCCAGACAAATCAGACACAGCATCCGTCTCCCTTCGAGCCACGTCTAATTCTTTCTTGAGACGCTCTATTTCTGCCAACGTGTTCGCTTCCCGTTGCACCCACTCTTCTTGTCGCTGACTCATCTGCATCTGAGTGCTGTGCAACTCGTCCATCAACAACCTATTGTTTAGACAAATAAAAAATGACAAAAAATATGAGAATTATTACATGATTATTAAATGTCAGACATGGATATACCTTGCTTGCATTGCACCATTTAACATATCATACTCTAATAAAGACATAATGCCACGCATGCATAAGTAATATGGATTTTATTTATGTTATGCGACTATTACTCTTTCGCTCTACATTTTAATGGTTGTAAAATAATAATTTTCCCTCTGCTGTTACCGACTGAAGCGCACATCTCATCCCATGACATAACTCCAATTTTATTACCGTTAGCCCATGCAGAAAGCTCGACATAAAATTTTTCATTGCTTTGCATTTGCATTAAGGCAACAGCACCCACACACTCCTATACAAAGGAATATAATGACAAAAACTAAACCACGAAAAAGAGAAACAGGTTCGGTAGGTTGTTTTCATCTAAGCACTAACTACAGTCCTCGATGTACACTCACTCAGCTCCCAATTCACTAACAAGCATTAAAAACCCTCGTGTAATGCTATCCGTGATTTATATAACGCTCTCGACTACAAAAACAAACAAAAGCACGGAGGTGAGCTTAAAGTGTAAAAATTTAAGGGCAGTTTACATTCAATATCTTCATGCTCCTGATTCATCCAATGAATGTTTTTTATAATTCTTTCGTGCCCTATTCGTATAGCATTTGCTTGTTGATTGAATAATTTGTACTCAGCAATCTACTTCTACACAACTATATCTTCATTTCTTATAGGAAGTAATGCGCACTTGGTTTAGCCCACTGTCACTGTCACTGAATATTTTACAAACTCTCAAATATCTATCTGTAGTGCGGGGTAAAAGTTACAACCTACAAAGCATGCACAGCCCGTTAGCAGAATCAATTAAAATCATGCACCTGTCAGATTGGAGAAGATTGCAACCACAAATGGCAAATCGTCTCAACACATCCTTCAAGAGCAATCAGATTTCGCCATAAGTGAATGTTAACTGGGGATAAACATAAAAAGGTTTATCCCCAAAAAGTAAGCCACAGATGGAAAACAAACAGTAAATTAATGCACTGAAGATAAATAGTTTAAAACAAAATCACTAAGTCTATTCACAATATAACCCTTACATTGTTGTTGTAGTTGTACATATAGCTCTTGTGTCACGAGTATATTCAATTTGACGTCATTTTTCTCAGCCTGCCAATTCAATGTAATATATTGGAGTGGGTTTCACATTTAAGGAGGTAGGTATATTGGTTTTTTAGTCAAGTAATTACAAGTGCGAGTTATGAGCAAAACGAAAAAACCTTATCATACAGCGACTAGTCAACTAATGTACTTACTAATGCAAACAATTCATTTCATATTTATATTTCACGCTTCAATAAGTAATAATTGAATAAAAAAAATATCTGGGATTACATGTTCGAATACCTTATCCGATTCTTGCACTGGAGAAGCTCGTTTTCACATTTCGTCAGTTCTGTACGAAGACCGCCCAATTCATTTTTAAGAACATCAGACTCTTGCTTAACAAATTCATTTTCCTCTTCTAAATGGGCTAAAGATAAAACTTGACTTTCATGCTGAGCACTGACAAGTTCCAAACGGGCGATTTCTTTTGTAATGAACTCAATATGCCGTTGCTGCTCTCGCGCTTTCCCTTCCCAAAACATGATCTCCGCATCGTACTGTAATTATTATAAGCAACATATTACATAAACATAAAATATTTCAAATTCTTTTTTAAGACCTTGATATCAGCTAAATTGGTAATATTTATGCTGTAAGTAATTGGTAATTAAACAATAAAGTTTACCATTAATTTTACGTGAATTATTTAAAAACATTCAGGTAGAGACACTAACATATATAGCCATAAGAGCAAATAAACATTACGTTAGTAAATTATGTGGGTATTAATTGTAAACTGAGTAGAAATACACGCGGTACAGAATGTTTAAAAGGACATCCGTAATTAATCGAAAGTACAGTTAAGTCAGTTTGGCAAAAGGCAAAAATTTAATTAGCTGGGACGTGGCGTTACGTTACGACTCTGCAAAACGATCACATCATAATGATGAAACACACATTCTAGGATGCGGCTCTGTCCATCAATTCGACAACAATGCATACATATACAATGTGTATAAAGGAATAGCCTATAAATCACAAAAAGGTAAATACACAAAGATCACATTTTCGAACATACTTGTGTTAGCTCAGCTTGTTGTGACGTTAGTTTCTCCCGTTGTAAATTAATGAGCCGGACCAAATCTTTGTATTGCGGATTCGAGTTGGAAATTGGCGACTGCTTCGGTAATGAAGAGCCATTTTGGTTAGACGAGGGAATATCACCATTGGTAAGCAAGTGGTCCTGTTAAGTAATCCAAATAAACATTAAGCAAACTTAACAAAACAACAATGGACATTGTAGTATGGCATCAAAACGGAAACAAATGACCACACTGAATTATTTTGGCATAATATTAACATTGATGAACTGTTTAGACACTCATGACTCAAAAAAGTATTAGGCGAGTAAGTACTCAGTAAATATTAGCTGGGTTATTAAAAAGGCCAGATAAAATGACAATGGATTATTAAAAACGGAAAAGTAGTTCATTTCATACCTAACATACTAAAATGAGTTAGGATAGGAATTTAGGAGTAGAAGCAATTGTCAAAATAGCATGAATGGGGGTAAAGTGAATATTACGCTGAAAACTACAGGGTATTTCATAATGCAAATTATAATTGCGTCTTTAAATTTTTCCTCTAGTTTAAAATCTTAAAAGTATATTTTAGCTTTTGAAATTATCATTATAATAACATCTCATTTTTCCCAATTTCTCTCATCACCTCTCACGGACTTCTCAAACAAAATTAAACTCGGCTGTCATAGCTTGACTTTTAAGAAGGTATTAAATATGAAAAGAAATGAGGCGTATGATTATGAAAAGCCCTGTACGCAATGTTCAACATATTCATTATCATAATTAGCGAATGCAAGTAGAAAATAATTTATGAACTCTTCGCTTTGATTTCATTTCTTAAGACAATACAAGTCGCAAGTATATCAGAATATTGTACAATGGAGTGCATTGTTATTGTTCTCTATTTCTCATGTCCCCATTATTAGTAATGAGTGAATGATGTGCATTTTAAAGGAGGAAAGATATGATGGGATGGGAATATGGGAATCGGCGAGTTCAACTTTAATAGTTGCACTCTCATAGTCTCATAGAAATCCTGTGCAATCACTGTGTCATGTTTTTTTATTATATTTGATCAGGAAGAGCCTGAAGTGAATGGAGCGAGCGACTAGGACGCAATAAATCTAATGATGAACAAACATGCAAAGTTTTAGAGTCTGAATTAAACATTTCGCTAGTACTCTGTTTGAAGAAATACTAAAAACTACTATCAGTACGGATATTTTGCAAGGATTGAAAAGAAGTTATCTTTATTAGTTGTAATTGGCCACACAGGGATGCTATTAGTGTTAATCAAGGGTTCTAAGTGAGTCAGAGTTGACTGGGGTAATAAATGTGCGGAGTAGAGAGTGGGGGAGTGTTGGAATGAAGCGTGAGAGTGATGTCACCCACCTTATTTTTCCAAGATGTGAAACTATCAGACTTATCACTAGGGCTATTGAAAAACGACTCCTGGGTATGAGGTGGAAGTCGAGGAGAGTCCTTAGAATTCGAAGCACTATTACTAATATTACTACCACTACTATGATTATCTTGAGAGATACTATTAGGGCTAATCACATTACTACTGCTATTAGTATTGTTGAACGCTGCATGGTTCCCACTGCCCAAAACACTGGGGCTTCCTTGTACACTAGAACTAGCACTGCTATTGTTCCCAGGATGCTGCTGCATCAGCACAGGAGAGTTGTTATTACCCAGCCTTTGTTGCAGGTGGTTAGGGTGGTGATTGAGATTGGGTGGTGGCGGCTCTCTATAAGGAGGCAACAGTCCTTTCGAGCTCAAACCACCAACAGGACTACTATTATGCGGGTTCGGCGGCTCTCGATACGGAGGAGGGCTGCTCAAGTTAAAGTCTTTAAGTTTTGTCGAAGAACTGTCTTTATTCCCTTGGATCCCTGACATTGTCATTCCACCACTTATCACTTTCCCATTGGGATTTCCACTGAATTCACTTAAACTCGGAGAACTGCTCGTCGGCGACGAACTATTGTGCATCATCATATTTGATTGATGATTATTCATGTCACTGTTTCGTTGAGGAATCCCTCTGACTACTCCGACCACATTGTTGGGATCCTTTCGTTTGTTATTCCCACTCATTTCTGAGAGGGAGTGGTTGGTTCTACTCTCGTTTGAACTAAATAATGGGGCGGAGGTGGAGGCTCCTCGCTTTGAGGGCCCATTGGCTTGAATGGGAGGGTTGCTGTTTCCATGCCCCACATTGTTTGGAGAATTCGAATAGGAATTCGAATGGTTATACTTTCCAGTGAACGGAGATGGGGAATGGGAGGAATCGTTTGGGCTGAATCCGTCCGAAAGAACTGGAGCAGGCTTCGTTGGACCTAATTTCGATCCTCCCGAGTCCAGTGGAGACCATTGAAGAATGAACTGCACGTCGTTCGAATGCTCTCCCCATTTCAGAAGGACCTGCACGAAATAAACACAACCCGCAAAATGAGACACACAATTTGCACAACACACACAATATATATTTCTGGCTAGGTAGCCTAAATAGCCTACAGTACAGAACCGAGCTTTTACTAAAAATAATACAGAGGAAGTGAAATCATTTTTTACTTTTCTCCGGAGTACTATCTTCTAGGACAGACCGGGAATGAATGACGACGATTCATTTATTTTCAGAATGAAAACTGGTACATATAGCCTTAGTATGACATTTACTATTTAAGCGTAAAACAAATAACTACGCAAAAAGACGTATCTAATTGTAAGTCAGTCACTAAGTCACTGAAATGCAAAGACTCAGCATCCAGTCCCACAGCGCTTAACTACCAAATATATTTAGCATGTCCTCCATACTTTACACATGAAAAATCGTGTATGCACACCGCTGACTTACTCACCATCTTTATCAAGACTAAGCACAAGTTGACGCTAATTTCGCATAAAGCTGAACGACAAGTCCCAACTCAACTCATATATCTAAATGCTCAACTACATCACATCAACTCTTACAGTCTATATAAACTATATATAGGTGATCTAAAAATCCTATATTAAACTATGATATATTATTATTAGAATTAGACTGAATTCGTACCTTGAGCGGTTGTTCGTTCGGTGCCAAAAGGCGCTCACTATTCCTCCATCTCTCAATGAGGGTGAAGCGCCCTGTTTTTCCAGTTGCATGTGCCAAAGCATACACCACATCCTGTTAAAAGATTAAAAAGAGTTAATATAAATATTGTATATAACACAATCTATAAATCTATACATTACAATAAGAATCGTTAAAAATACTACTTATATCACAGCCAATAACTATATGTTACTAACAATGACATGACCGATGCAACAGTGACATGCATATGGATATTGCAATTATTTTACATCTTTTGACAGGATAACATTCATATAATTACTTCGATGGATTTGTATTTACAAACCAAAAAGTAAATGTTGCATTTATAATAAAATAAATCTTGCATTCATTTTTCATACAAAAAAATTGTGTAAATTGAAACCATGTTGCAGAGATCCTTAGCAAAAGTACAAAATTGAGTTTGGACAGAAACGATGAAATTACGTATTGGAAATTTTATAGTACAGCTGCACTTCTCTTTAAAGTAACCAAATGCTCATATCATATCAAATGAAAATTGTGGCATCACGTCATTGCAGTGATGTCATTTACACATGTGGCCAAACCGAAAACATATGGCCATTCCCAGAGTCTTCTTTTACAAAATAATCGGTTTGTGTGCCTACCTAGTACATTTTATCTATCAATGCTCTAAATGCAATAAATCACCCAAAACGAAGGTCATTATTATATATGCACAGCCCAAAATCATTGCTAAAATCTTATGTAGCTTTTTGAAAATGGAGCAACGTATATTTTCCGCATTTTTATTTTAATTTTAAGTGCAATGAATATATATATGCATTTTGGATTTAAATTTTGCTAGAATTTTAAATTCTACAATTTTCCATACAGCTTTATAATTTTATCAAACACAATAAACAAAGTAAACATGAAAATGTTAGATTTAATGATAATCATAATAAGTAAAAATTAAATCCTGATTACGATTAAATTATCCGCATAACGTGTCTGCTTATATGACTACATATATCATTATATTCAACGTTACTGCACCATGAATTTATTTGCTGCTAAGTGATCCAACATCTTTTTTACTTTGATAATAAAAGTCATCTCCTTCTCAGTCACAGCAAAATAAAAGACTTACTAGCCTTATTATTATTACATATTATTTATTCAATAGGTTCCTTCAGCCATGCATAAGTATTTAGCATGTAACGTAAGTAATGTTGTTAGCTCAATGATTGTTATCACTGGCAGGAAATGTTCTTAGATTCCTATGAATGAGAATGAAGAAGTTATTCCCTAATAAACCATTTTAAATGGGTGATTATGCTATCTCTTAAGACAGTCTCGAAATAAAACTAAATTATGGTAATATTATGATTCTATGAACGTGATCTGTGAAATGATATTGTATGATACGATTGACGACTTTTAAATTTGTTACTGTATTCATAATTGAGTGTTGATTCCGGAACTGCCGAAATGCTCATAAATGGTAGTCTCTCTCAAAGAGTTTTAAATTGACAAATAGAAAAGATACGCCTGACATGAAGCAATTTGTTATTTTTCATAGAGTGTGACAAACCTTTTTCTAAATAATGCATTTTATCGTTAAGCTGAGCAATATCCTGCTCTATTCCGGCATTTATGTTTAGTATTAAGATAGGAATCAAGGGATTCTATTAATAGATTAGTGAACGCAAGGAAGAACTTTGCTCGGTTCACTGCTTTTTAAAATGTCATTAGAGAAGAAAATTATAAAGGCTGATTGTGAAGAGGCAAAACGTGTTCAATGAAAAATTATTTAGTTGCGACAGCCATGAACTGTTCATAATTCCCCAATAGACTTTACTTAGCGCTAGTCTACACAGACATTAAATGTTATGCGCATATATAGCATTAATAAATGATCACCTATTCACAATTAGATAAGACATCAGTTATATTTTCTAAGAATGCATTGAAGATGCACAGAAACAACGACATTAACCCGAAAACGTCGTGCTCGGCAACTTCAACGGCATAAAATAAAAAATCGTCAAAATGTGCCAACGAGAAATATTGGGAAAAGATCTGCTGTCTTGTGTTGTAAATCCTGTAGTTCTACATCCTCTTTATTTAAGCTGAGAAGGACATGCTCATAAACAAGCAGAAATTAAATTGCCATCCAAGCGCATAATATAAATATTTTAACAACAAAACTTTGCTTTGTATACACGATGAAATCACAACAGAGAAACACAGGATGATTTATTTTATTTTCCATTCTATTGCACAGGTTATTTGAAAAGATTAACCATTGCCAAAAATCTAATTTCATACACAGCATCTACAGGAATTTCAGAAAAGAATAATTTCCTGTTTTCATTACGGGAATGAAACTGACGTCTCGCTTGTTTTGTTGCTGGAATAAGACAAAGTCTGTCGTAGTGCTATAACATTTAAAATGGCATAGATTTTTCTCTTGTGTCTTTTTGACTGTTACTTGGCATTACCCCATGCACATTCTGGTGTAGCACAAGCCTCATATAAATACTCACCTGGCAATGTCTCGCATTTTTTTCTGAGTGGAGAGGCGCGAGGAAAGTCATTAAAGACCATTTCTATTGCTTCGTAATGACCAATTAAAATTTTGCAATAAACGTTATGATGCAACAAATATTTAACCTGGATTTCTGAAAATGTTAATTAGCTGTAGGTTAGACATTAGCTAAGTATGTTAAGCTCCCTCTAAGATTAAACTACACCTCTATACTTGGTGTAGGTTGTAATTAAATTGTTGCTTATTTAAGCTGAATTCTACAATTGCTCATCTCATTATCATTCCCATAAAGGAAAGGGACTTACAATTTCTTTTCCTTAGAAAATACTATAATTGTTTGCTTCTGCGTGCATCTGTTAGCAATTCGGAGGGGATTTATTTCGATAAATAATGAATATATATATTTATAAATAAAGGATTATAACCACATAAATGGACATAGGTATTTCATAAAGAATTGCATTCCTTTATGGTCTTTGATTATGTTTTAAATGGATATTAGGTGGAGCTAAACAGAAGATCACTATCGTAGAATTTACGTTTCCCTGTAACAATGTACCAAATACAATCTAAAACCATATTAGGAAAGATTAGAATGACCATTTATGAAATTTATGCGTTGCTTTCTATTTTTCTCCACTAAGTGCACTTACTTACGCACTTAACGTTAATGTTACATAGTACGAAAACTGAAACAGAGTTTTGGGCACACAAAAATGTAAAGTCTTAACGGACTACGTAAAATGTGTTTTACTTATCGCAATAATATTTTAGTGATATTGTTTTGTTTCAAGTACTCTTATATTGAATATTATCTTTATGCTAATTTCTTGTGTTCGATAGTGAATGTTACTATCTGTGGTAAATTTACAATTAAGAGTTTCATGCTACTTATTTCTTATAGTCGTACAGCATATTATATTACAGTATGGCAAATGACATTACCCACGGTAGAACTGCATTATAAATTGGATGGGAAATAAATGCTTTCTCATTGCAATCAATCTAGAAAATAGGGAAATTTCCTTAATCAAGCATGTTTAGCGAAATTCCGTTGATTTCCTTAGGTTTCTTGGATATTTTTCTACTTAAAAGACTATCCTTACTTTGACTTGAGGTTTTGATAATAGAATTAGAAATCCATTTTCATAAGGGAGTGGAAAAACTAACAATCAGAGAAAATGTCTCTGTCAGCAATATGCGTAGTTGTAAGTTTATTTTTGTGAGTGGATTTACAACACAATCTGTTCTGAATAGTTGCAGTGCACAAAATAAATATTTCCTCAATAGAAATTTCTTTGCTGAAATACAATGCACTGTCTCTGCAGAGTAGACAGGGAATACACACACACTCGACAAAGTTCTAAGTGTATTTTTACCTACAACCGTCAACTGTACTTTACTGTCCCTACGAATTTCAATCAGAGTGCATTGTATTGTATTGTAACGACAATACTGAATAAACATGAAAGGAGCAACATGAGATAGAGATAAGAGTTCACGCAAATACTTCACTCGGAATTCAGTAAATTGGTTTGTGTGTAGTATTTACATGAGAGCAGAGATATCCAAGTGACTTTTACAGATAAAAATAAATACATTGTAAATATGGGAGACAAAGATTTTTCTAGCTTCTCGAGCTTACTGTACTCTGTGTGCATTTCATTTCCCTTCTGAGACTTTCCGAGCAATATAACAATATATTCACATTTCACATACAAGAACAAGTACAGTTCCTATTTGTCTTACTACAGAAACAGTATAGGTACACGCAGTTCATTCACAACATATTATTCCCCTTCGTATATCTATATGCTATAGATACACACATGTTGGTTACTCTGTGTGGATTTTATATTTAACGTTTCTAATCAAAGCCTATACCTTTCTTCGTATAACTACTACAGTGAGACAATTTGAAACAGAAGAAATGCAAGAAGCCGAGGATGTTACAAATACCTAGTCTCTGCTATAATTATGTTGTATTCTTTGTTTTCAATGCAAAGTAACATTGTGTGCCTGACTTTCCTTTGAATGAATACAAAGCCTCCCCTTTTAGGAAAAACGTACATAATTATCTGTATGCAATGCTTGTATGCGTAAACTGAAGAAGACTGCAATTTTACTAATTATAGTATATCACATAACTAACCAGTTTTATAGTTGCGATGTGCATAGGGACTGCATTAAGTCAAACACCATTGCAACCATCTCAGTACCTACACAACTTGATATGTATCTATCCCTGATAGGCATGTCTCATATTATGCAGAATTACAGAGAAGTAGAGCAAAAGGAACTCACAACTCACAACTATACAGCGTGCATTTAGAGAGCTAACTAACTATGAATACAAGGAAGACGGAAGTGGGAGAGTCAAAATAATCTGAATAATGATATGAAAACAAGTCGCGGGCAGGTATCCTAAATGAGCAGACGATAAAACTTGTAGACATTTTGTCTCCGATGCAAAATAAATAATCTAATTGTAGTCAAGAATCTTCTGACATGGAGAGAGTAACCACACGAGAAAAAATAAATGATTAGTACAACATAATGTAATACGTGCTAAGATTGGCGTGTCACTCGTTGCATTCGGGCATGTCACCTGGCAGAACATGTCAAACCCTCGGCTAAATCTGGCAGACACTTCGTGTGTGAACTTTAACAGAAATACATAAAAAAGTCAATAAAAAATGAAAGGTTGCAACGTAAGTGGAGGGTAATTTTGTGATGGGATATGCCATCATTTATGACATGGTGGTCGTGTCTCCGTTGATAAAGTTGCAGGCACTGCGGTAAACCTGCCATCCCTTAAAGTTAAAGCCTGGAATTGTCAAGTGTACTTACTTGGCACGTTGTTTTGTCGTTGACGCCGCAGACAATCCGTTGTATCCCTTCCACCCACACTTTCAATTCCATTTTGCACTAGAGTTTTAGAGGGTGGAATAGAACGATGGGTTAATTTATCTTTATCTTAACCTCATTACATCCCACAGTGTTGAGCCCAAGACCTCAGCTAAATCCCTCAATTCCTTCACATTCATGCAATACAAATCCGGCGTCAATTCAGAATCCCAGACTAGTTTTTTCAGTTCGGAGCTGAGCACCGAAATCGACGTCCTTATCCCACATTCTTCATCGTTTCTAATCCTCTTCATTGCGATTCAGTGATATATTGATGGAATCCAATCTTGCCTCTCACGTTTCATTAGCCAGCCACGACCATTCCTGTCTTCTCTCACCACTCAATCTGAAAACAAACAAATGATAAAGAATTATTAACTATCCACAGATACAGATCGACACTTCACTTAGCTACTTTAGGATTTTAAAACACTGTATGAGATCATGAGGGGCGTTCAATAAATATTTACATCTTCCTCACGCACGAGGAGAAAAGGATTTGTGAGCAATAAATCCACAGACACGACAGATCTTCTGCCGACTAACAAATAGGGATTTGTAACCAGTTAATATTATTATTCATGAATACTGAATCTTGAAAAACTGTACAGATTTGGAAGATGTTAGTCGAAGAAAAGGAAGTCTGACTTTAGTCACTTCATTAACAAATCCAATCATCCTCACTTGATAGTGTCAATAAAAGCTTCCCAATTCATAAATAGCTAATAAAAAGTTGTTTAAATAGAAGGAAAGTAAAATATATGGAGCCAGAGCTAAGTCAACATAATGCAAGGAAGAGTTTTAATGCTCCATAGCTGAAACATAATTTGAAATCTTATTGCCTACTTAAAATCACTTACTTTTATCTAACGATACAGCGAGAACTAGTGAGAAGCAAATTGAGTCAATAGCTATGCAATGCAAGACGCTTATGTCAATTATGTATACTACTTTGTTGAAGTTGTACAGATACTTATGTGATGATGTTCGTCGCTTCATTGTGAATGAGCACGGAGTTAACAAAGGCAGACAGCAAACCATATACATTTATATATTACTGTATAGTTTATTAATAGTGGTATATGATACACTCAATATAAGATTGCAGCTGTAGCTCGTCTCTATTAAATTTAAGACAGCCTTCTGTGTTGAGTATGCAATAGAACATTCAAAATTTTCCCAGACAAATCCTCAGTCCGTCATATGCATCACGGACTTTTTTCAATGTTCAATATAGATAGTACTATATTATATAGTAGTAAATCCATGAAATAGTTAGGGAAGGGAAAGACGAAGCAACAAACTACATATCTATCTGTACTCTAGACTCAAGTCGTAAAACGTTATGTAAACTTTATAAAAAAGCTAATAAAGAACGTCGGAAAATGCATTTATATGTTTAAACTGGCGTACCTACACTCCACCACTGATCTTTACACTATTGCTGACCTCCAAAAAGTTTTAGGAAGACTCCTCTGCCAAAACAAACTCGACTTTGTTGAAGAGGAAAGAAGAAGAGACTATTAGATAAGGATGAGAACAGACACATATGCACACAAAGCACATAAATTAAAAGGAAAAGCTATTAAAAGAGAGTTGGTGTGATTTAAAGCAAATAACTAAATAGGTAACTAGAATTCCTCTTTCAAAACTCCTTTCAGCACAAACCATCATACACTTAATAAAGCAGAGGCAAAGGAAATAATGCAAATTGAGCTAATTCAAAACAAGACAGCCGTCACACATAGACACATAATTTTCTTTTATTCTCAAATATAATTGATGGCATCATTATCATATATAATCCTATTTGAGAGACTCTACACCAATAATTCCTTCAGGAAGAACTCAATGAGCAAAAATTTATGATACGTTTCATCTTTAACTCCAGGCAGACAAAATCCATTGTGAAATTAAATTAAATCTGACTATCTCCTGATTTTTTGCTCACTTGCAATTCAAAGCATAAAATTTTGATCTCTCAATGCTATTACAACTTACAACTATTTATTATTGAAGAGTGCTCAACCTAAACATGTTGTTTTATATTTGAAATATTATACAAAATGTGCCTCGCCACAATAATATTTACCGCGATGCAGTTGAAAGACTTGATCCAATTCATATATTAAGCTTCAGCTATTTTACTTAATAAAAAATTGGAGGATGATGCACGTTTTAGAGTCAAAATAATCCCCAACTAGCTAATAATCTATTCAGTTCAATGTGTGAGGATAGGAATGTGACTTGATAAGTAAGATGATGAATTAATGACTTGTTGTTATGTAGAATAGACCAGACTCACATCATAACAGCGCACAAGTTATAAGAATCGAGAAAGAAGCAAAAGGCAAAGTCTAACAAGGCAAAAGCTTAAAGTTAAGTAGGTTACGCAAGGTAAAGAATCCTTATTCATTCTTAAGGTGTAAAATCATCTCTGTATATTGATATCCCCTATAGGTACTCTTCACTTGTCTCTTTTCTCATCAGAACGAGTGAGTAAAAATCATGATGGGACAACTCCAACACTCTATTGACTAGAAAGCAACTTTGCAAATATTAGTAATTATATTATATAACTTTTGCTGATTATGCCTTGTACTACTAACTCCCCATTAGAGTAGGCTGTGCCTTAGAAATGTAGAAAGGTATCTTTGTACGATTAACTACGTCATATCATCATCTTATTTGAATTAGCAAATCACTACATATAGATATATATGTATGAGAAACTTGTATAGGCAGGATCCAACTTCCAACAGCATTAGTCGTAGACTTTAGCAATTTAGAATGAGGATCCAAACTATCATATAACAATGGTAATATGCATAGTAATGCATAATCATTTCATTAGTTTTCCTTAATTCAACTTGCATCTCAATCAAAATTGATTTGCCCTCCATGTAAGAACATTCTTCGTTTAAATACTTACGATTAACCTCAAACAATATGAAAAAAAGTTTCTATATCTTGTATATTCTTATTTATGCCATAGGTTTATTCCTCTTTTCTACGAAAGACTGTGAGTTTGTGCACACGCATAGCATCTTATTACTATTTTAATTTAGTTAGCTTTTGCATCGCATTAATCTCCTTAGTATGACTTCCTTAGTGCATTGAATTAAATCTTCCGTTTTTTAAAAGTTACATATTTAATAGAAATTGCTACACAAAGCCAAACCTTCCACCTTTTTTCATGCTCTGTCTGACAGAACAGAAGAGATTGAAAAACCCAGTCTGTTAAAGACGCTTTAAGATAATGGATAGGGCATGTGTAAACAGATAGTGAGACAACAGAAAGGAAAACATGCAAATAGTGAGGACTATCAGACTTACTTACCATGCTGACAAAAGCAATAGGTAGCAGTTAAGTAACTTGAAGATTTGGACTCGTATCAAAAGAAGAAAAAACCATCCATGCGTCCATGCTGCAAGCTCTAAAGCAATTGCAGCAGTTTCGATTTAATCTAATCTTAGACTTTAGCACGCTCATATGCAACAAGGACGCACAAGTCTACAATTATAATACCTTAACCTAAAACTATAAAAAATAAAATTCCGTGGAGGAATAATTAGAATAATCATTATTGCTAAAAGTATTCTGATTTATTTTAAAACAATTCAAGTTATTTTTTAAATTATTTCCCTATTTAGCGCATAATATGACAATTGTAACTGGAGTCTCTGAATCATTAGATCATCGCGAAAGGACATTTGCCAAAAGCAGAGAGGGGGTACTTTGAGAAATATTATCAGAGAAAATACAAAATGCCAATGCTATTTATAGTTTTCAGTGGTATTTATTATAATTTAATGCTATGATTCAGAAAACTTTTTCTAACAAACCTGATAAGGGGACAAGTTGACAAGTAACAAAGCAAAATGTACTATATTGCCATCTTATCCGCTATATGCCTAGACAGTATACACAAACGTGCAGTACATCTTTTCCTGTTCCCTCTCTCACCTCTCAACACTCAAGATATGTCAGCTGTCACGTCCCACAAGACTACTGACGTAGATGTAAAAGCAAAATTTCGTTTCGTCTTCCATGAATCATGTTTTAATTCGGTACGTATTGTCACTAATTGTCCCTTAACGTTCTTAGCACCATTTAAAAAAACTAATGATATACGCCAGACTATTATTACATGTTCAAAAACACGAGAAACTAGAATACACTGTGAGAAACTTCTACTTGGTCGTACAATGAAATAAAACCTCAATAAACAAGTAACTAATATGTAGAATAAAAATAAACTTAAAAATTGAATACGTCTATTATTTAGCACGTAACATGTGAATCGCAATAAATGTGCACACCTATGT
>JAAAYG020033269.1:122797-146676 GCA_009936455.2 Tomocerus minor
TGTTTGTTGTTATCGAATTAGAAAGTAATATGGCAAGAAAATAATCATAATTAGGACAAAGCATTCTCCTAAACATTCCAATTGTATGCTACTCAGCTTCATTGTTAACAACAGGAAGAATAGTAACTTCCTTCCTAAAGTCCATCCCTCGAGACTAGTCACCTACCCCTGTTTCTAGTAAACCTGTAATGATAAATGAATATAATGTGGCCTATCTTTGTCTTTTAATTGGCGGAACTTTTCAATTCTCAACGTAACATACATAATCCCATACAAAAATCTGTGTGAGAATGGGAATTCGTAACGGAGTTTCTGCAAAAGGCAAGTAGAGAAGCTTGCTACTATTTCTATTATCTAGGCTACCTATCTCTAACCATTTTTTCACTACCATTTGGCATAAAATTATCAAAAAGTCGCAAGAAAAACGAAAGTCGAGTACAAGACGAATCTAAATGAACGATTCCACTATCAGGTATTCTCATATAATGTAAAAAGCCGAGTAACAAGCAATTAAAAGCTTCATAGAACAGCTAATGACAAGCTTTATGCATACCATTACTGTCATTACTCATAATAAAATCCCTTAGAACATTAGAACGCTTCACAATATTACTGTTATTCTTCTTGGCTGCTTAAACTCACTATTTCTACCTACGGCATTTTTGACATGCTACCTGCTCGTACAACAATAAATATTTGAATCAAAGCGTCTAAATGTCAAATGTTTTCTAGCGCCCTTAAATACTAAAGCAATCGAAAAACTTAACAAAATATAACTCATCTGAATTTCAAACATGCACCAACAATTAGTCTACCATGCAAAACTCTTTTCATTATATTTACAAAATTCGTTCGTTGAATTTTAAGTATGAGCATTAAGTATTGTTTTTAGTTATTGCTTATAGTGTGTAATAATAATATTATACCACTGTACGATTTTAGGTCTGATAATTAATGAACTTTACGGAGAAATGGCAAGTTTTGTTGTTTTCACAAGTAGAATAATAAACAATTATGGTGACAGAATTCATAAAGTCTTAGAAGACCTAGGGCTTACTTCGTGCGGTTGTAAGAATAAAATGTATTTACAATTATAATTTACACGAATAATATTTATTACTAGTGACTATTGAACTGCATCCTGAAACACATTTATAACATAGTTTAATGCCATTGTCGCTGTCTTTTTTCAATTTTATTTTCTCAACTCATCATGTTACTGTTGCAAAGAGACGCTTGTTATTTATTTGATATATAATATATCGGGGGAGTGTATTTTTGTATGATTAATAGCATAATTTTGCAACTCTGATATTTGTCAAGTATCAAAATACACACACGTACCTATATAAATGTCCTACTTTTCATTGCTAGAAAAATGTTCTTTCAGAAAATTGCATTATGGCTGGAACGAGCTTTGGATAAAGGAAAAGTTTGAGTAGTAGATCAATTGAATGAAACAGTTGTAGTACGGAAATTCTAACATAGTTGCTACGTTGCAATTGACTGTCAAAGTCTGATAAGAGTCCGTTGCTTCCAAAAGTGTTCGGTGGAGAATTTTTCCTTGCTGATGAAGAAGGAAAACTCCTTTCCATAAAATTGAATAGGTTGGTAAGTGCAACGTATCGTAGCGTAACACTACAAAAAAAGTCTTTGAGTTAAGGCCGTATCAAAAACTGTGACAAAAAAGACTTTTAAATTTTTGACATAATGACATGTCTCTAGAATTTCAGATATGGGGAGACGTCAGGTAATTTACAAGTAAATGATACCTGTAATATGACTAAACTTACAATAAATATTAGATTTATAAGCAGGGAGGCAACTTAATCTTAGCGCTTACCACTTTGAGCTATTAAGAAAACTTGCTTCCAAACACAAATTATTTTAAATGTCAATAGTATAGTTATAAGTAAGATTTAGTGCAAGTACCTTTAACTTGTGATGAAGACTGAAATTCTGAATTTATGCAAAGGATATTGTAGTAGGCACTTTCACAGTATTTTCTATGAACTTGTAACTACCACAATAATAAAGATTTCCCACTTTGAGAGATGTATATTTAAAATAATCTCATCTCTTAATGTGTAACAGTAACACGGAACAATCAGAAACAAGACCACTAACCACAGCCAATGGCCAAAACGAGTTTCAACCAACTTATTTAAATATATGTCGTTATTAGCTAACAATATGCATATCTATGGTTGGCATTGTTGTCTTGTACAGATAGTTGTATAGTTGTACGACTCACTGCTACTGCGATCTGCAATTGTAGAACTAGCTGTATATTTTCAACTTTCAACATTACTATTAAGGGTGGCATCTTTTTATTTTAATTTTCAATATTTAATGTAATATCGTTTTTCATAGTATTTCCCACACGTAAATGATATTTACTATTTGCAATGTAATGGAGCCACGACCTTATTTAGTGTTTTGCTACATATTATATTGTAAAATAAAACGTAGAATAAATTGGCAATGAAAGAAAGCGTGTTGCTTGTAACTCACTGTTGAATGAGAAATTGATAAGAAATAGCTAGCTGGCTTGTGATCTACCCAACACAAGAAGACACTGCCACGAACAATCGATTAGGCATGCGACGAGAGCAACTTTTGTTTAACTTACCTCCTCGGCAGTAACTTTGCGAATAAACTGACAATGCCTGAGGAGGCGGTGCTGCTTAGGTGCATGCAATACACCTAAAACAAAATGAATTGCAGGGCAACACAGACTCTAAGTCAAATCATCACTATTTCTCTAACTTTAATTATACACGGTGAATGTGATAAAACAGTTACAGCTTCAAACATTATATTTATATCATCTTTCTAGTCGGTATAATTGTACACTGATATGTAGCACTAGCCTTAACTTATAATCGTACCTACTGCATACTATGCACGCTATACTTTATAAATCTGAAAATGAGTGTTCAAGTGGCAAAGAAAAAAAGGAGGCACTTCAACAGTCTACATTGCATTACCACAAAATCCGTATGCACATTACATTTGAGATTCCACACATTATACAGTTATCAGTAAAAAACGAAGCATAATCTTCTCACAAAACTCCAATCATGATGAAAATCGTTAGGCAATTTAGAAAGAAGATGTCAACAACTGCAGCCAATAGAATTAAATTATTAAATGGTAGATTATAACTACAATTAATCTACATTAAATTAGATAGCAATACGCAATCACTAGCAAAAAGCTACACGAAGATATAATTATGGAAAAACTTATTATGAAAAATGCAATGACGGGCTACTGTAAAAATATCTCCTTCCACACGACAAATTTCATGGTTCATTTAAATATTTACATTGTGACTACTATAAAGATGCACATGCACATGCAATCTTTCTAACAAACAACAATAGAAAATGCAACGTTTAAAACCATTTATTAACACACCATTAATTACGTTGCTTATAAAAATTTAATTACTAATTTTTGTTAGACGTAAAGTCCTTTTAATGTATAATTGCCAGCTACGTAATTGAAATATTGTAAGATGGTAACGAAAGAAGAAAAATAAACTACAACTGTTTTCATAGAATTAATTATTGGATTGCAGGTGTTAATTTATCCGTTTTCGGGTTTATGCTGTTTGTGTATAGCAGTTCACAATGGAGTTACGTCAAATGATGTGCCATAGTGACAAATCGCAATATATTATGTGTTATCTACCATGTACTACAACATTATAACCAAATCAACTAATTAATCGCCAGCGAACAACGAAAATGTTAAAACGAATGAATGTCATGCATTGATAACTGTTCTACAAGTTTCTGTAATTCTGGATATTTCGTCGTTCGTTTTCCTAAATTCGAACCAGTATTCATTTTTAAGTTGTCGCGATCCACCATACTGACCACACACATACCTCCCTACGAACGCCGATAACTCATATATTTTAAAAATGTTATCAGCAGCATGCAGATTTTGGATTGGATGTCAGTGTCACATTTGCTCTAGCTAAGCCCCTCCGAGTTATCAATTATTCAGATTCTTAACAGCGAAAATCGAAAGTGTCAATTGTCAACGATGGCTGGTTAAATATTATGCTAATTACTATAAATTGCAATAGGGATTGAAAACTAGTTAAATTGAAAACAGAATATTTCAATTTGCTATAGGTTCAGTCCATTTTTTGCTTAGTTCTTTCCACTTTCATCACAAGCTATTTATTCATGTGTTTGATTATGTTCACCAAGAACTAGTACCAGTAATAACAGTTGTTAACAGTGTTACTAACTATTTTAGGGTGTCATGTCAAGTCAATCAATAAATATCTATGTATAACTATAATTTAAAACGCTGTCTTCATTCATTTGTCAATTACACCTAGTTTCAACGTATACTATTTACTATATAGGGTAATAGGGTTGCAACTTAAGCTATCAATGTTTTTTCCCGTCCCTCCCCAAAATCCCTGACAATCACTGAGCTTGTGTCTAAAATCTATGAAAAGTCTATGTTGAGCCGGTTAACGGTACCTAGTTTCAAACTTCTGTTTTATAGTATTTGAAATAATCGCCTCCCTAGAGGTGCTGCGCTCGCAAGCTGCCAAATCCATATTGATCCATTATTGTAAACTATTTAAATTAATTGGACTCTGATGTAAAAGACAAACATGAGATTTACATTTACCGTTTTGTATTATTAAGATTGTCTTAGTAGTAATTTTAAAAAATATTTAGGAATATCCCCAAAAATTCTACTTTATGGCGAATTCTGCAAACAAATTTTGAAATTGAAAACAAGAGGGCAAACTCATGGTGCAACATGTATTTCTTTCTACTAAAGCAAAAAGTCTCAAAAATATGTTTTAGGGTCAACGGTTTGGCCGCAATTTATCTGGAAAAATTGTAAAACACCTACCACTAACCCTTCACGATTTTCAAATTTTTTGACGTTATTAATGGTTCTATTGGCGATTTTAAACGTAGGCTCAGTTATCGGTGATTTTATTGCGATTGGGGATTGGAGGGGATGAGGAACAAAAGGTGACAGTAGGAACCCAAAATTGGGATACTCTTTACAAAAAAATCCTTTTCGGACCGACTATTTTTGCAAACATCCGGAAAATGACAAATGAATTACGTGTTGGTGTTTAATGAACGTTAAAAAATTTTCCATTCACCAGGGGGGAAGGGAGAGGGAGAAAAGTGTTTTTAATTTGCAGAAATCCTGATTCTAACCAAAATGAGAAACAGCTTTTTTTGTAAATTAATAAAACATGTTAATGCAGCGTGGACTTTGCTAAAATTTGATAATATTTAAACTCTTGACCCAAACATGGGGTTATAACCTCAAAATCTTAATTATCTCAATATTTTCGCTTCTAACGCCACTAAAAATCATTGCATTTAACTGAGAATACAATTTGAATCGATTGCCGCAGATTTCAGCTCGCTTAGTCAAACCGTTTTCGAAATATTTTTCTTTTAATTTTGGGGAGTAAGCACTGCCCCATCCGTGGTATGTTTTTATCAACAGGTTATGGAAATCCACGGTGTAAAATGAAATGCTGAATAAATATTAACATACAGGATGCAGTCGTCAGTTGTTATGTCAATTGACAACTAAACAAACACTGACTGTTGCTGTAAACAAACTGTAAACAATCAACAGCCAACTAACTTCAGTACAATACATCCAGTCATATTCTACGTTAATCACACATGTGAAAATTATAACTATTATTATCAATCTCGCATAAGTAAATTCAATATTTAAATAATGAAATCCTACCTTTTTCATTTTTGGGATAAACTCCTTTTTCTTTGGTTAGTTGTAGATGTAGTGTGGTTTTTCTTTGACATTTACGAGCACATTAAATTGTGATTTTTCGAATATTCCTTCATTGAAATCGAATCACTTTAGGAATAAATTTAGAGCAACTGATCACTGATAGTTTATGAGTAAACAATAAATTCTATCCGATTTAAAAGTATAGAACCCTTCGTCAGTATTGAACGGACAGACTAAGGCTTACGCTTACGGAGAGCAGACAGAAACAGTTTGGTTGGTTTGCACTCACTCTGTTATGTTGGACTCCGTTTCTCTGACAATGAGTGGGTACTGTATATTCTATCTGTGAGTCTAATAAATTTCTTTCTTTGGTGACGTATTAGAGTTGGGATCGCACCCATCGCTTCCTTTATGTTTTTCTTTCGAATAAGGTATAAAATCTGCACATTGGAAATGGATCACCTACAACGCGGCTATTCGGTGTTTTTTCGCCATACCAAAGGACTACCTATCCTGGTCTTAAATAGTATACAGTAAACACCAAGTTTTCCCCGGCGGTGCGTAGGGTCTTGACAAAATACACCGCTTCGCAGCTTTGAGACTTTCGGGTGTAACGCTAACCTAACCTGAAGAAAAATAAACATGCTCCAATGTGGGACGTGTTTTAGATTACCCGAAAGTCTCCAAGCGGTGTATTTTGTCAGGACCCGGTGGTAAGGCAAAAATAATTTTTTACGTTTTCTCAAAGGTATCCGCGGGAGGGCAATATTCTCTATTCAGATTTTTTCATTAAATTCGCCCAAGTTTTAAACTGTCAGGCACCAAAGCTAATGCCAATTTAGGGAACTGGGCAATATAATGGGCATGCTGGAAAATATTTTACCACAAGATGGAATATAAACACTCTACACTATTAAAAACTTTGAGTCAACTTTGAGTGAACTTAACTCAAGGTCTGAGTCAAAAGTGCGCCGAATTACCTTCCGACTAAGTTTTAATCAACCCCCTTGACTAAAACTAGCTCAGCTATATTTTACTCAACATTGTTGAGAAAAAATCAAAAAATATATCTACAGTGAGCATAGAAGCTCTAACCACTCTCCTTATTTTCGAGCGCTTTTCCATACATCACACCTGGGTCATAGCTAAACAACACAGAATAATACCTCCAGGTATTCTACAGCAAGCTTCTAAAGATTACTCAATAGTATAGTATGAATTTTCTCAACTGTTGTAACTTCACCATTTTGCCCAACAGTTGAGTAAAAACTGAGGAACTCCTTGTTGACAAAAATATCATCAGAGTTGGTGAATTACAATGCAATATTGACTAACATTTGACTAAATTACTCAGCCAGTTGAGCTGATATTTTTTAGAGTGTACTATTTCAATTCAGCAACTGAGCAAACAATCAAGGTTGGGACTTCCCCCCTCCCCGAAGTAAGGGATAAGAGTAAAGGATAGGAGTCAATGTTAGGAGGAAAGGATAGTAGAGGATATACAATTTGTTCAGGGCCAGTTGGTCAGGGAGAATCGCTATTAAATTTACAAGTATTTCCCCCCCATAGGCAATTTTGAAACTTATGGTTTTTTTCAAACAATCACTGACGACTGTACCGTTGTTGCTAGTTGCATCTTTTAATGCAGTGATTTTAAATGTAGTGCTTATGGCTAATATATATTTTAGTTTTTACAACAAATTAAAATGTTTTGGTGAAAACCAAATAATTTCTTTAGCTTTATTTTAGATACTAAGAATCTTGATTGTTGCAGTTGATCAACTAAACGTCCACTTTTCTATTCTAAGTAATTGTTTCCAGTCCCACCCCTAATTGGTTGCATGTGTAGTAGTTAGGTATGTACATGGTACAATGCAATCGTCCACCACTCACCTACCTATACCTACCTATATTCATTTTTGCTTTGGTTAGTATAGCAGTAGTGGAGTGAGTACTGAGTAGTGTATAGTGTTATGCTAGAGCATAGCATAGTACTTCATTTCGTTTTGTAGTAGTGAGCGAGTAAAATAGAAAGAGCCTTTACACTGCGCACATTGACTGCTTTATATTTAACATTACTCTATGCTATGCTACAGGCAATGCATTATTGACTGGTCTATATGCACGCACGAATGTTTTGCTGCTTTATTTTACAGATCTTCCATTGCATTATTGTGCCAAGCAGAGGGTGAAGCAGTGGAATTTTAATGCGGCGGCGGCTGCCGACCCCTTCGGGGTCTGCGGCTAAGCTGGCTCTCAGCGGGTATCAACGGCGGCGCCGGCTTAAGAGCCTCAACCTATAAAATCACTCAACTTTAATGTTTTTTACTATATTTTAGCCACCAGGAAATTCAGTCATATTACAATTTAATAAAATGTAAACTAGGTAATTAATTCAAGTCTATTAAATCTTTTTTTACAGTTTGTATCTTGCATGTTAAGGATAAAACTACTAGAACTCTCTGTAGTTAAGGCTTGTCATACCCCCCGTTTTCCCACTCCGTCATTTCCGTCATAACTCAAATAATTTTGGGTCTATCCGAACGTGTATGCCCTCAAAATGTAGGTCAACTATCCTGGAGGGTCGTATGCTTCTAGCTTCTCCTTAGAGTCATATTTGGGGTCACAGAAGTTTTTTTTCCAAAAAATAAAATAATTTTTTTTGGCGGTCTCGCTTTGGAAGTGTATTGTACAGTAACTACCAGGAGTTTCGAACTGTTGGAAGCATACGACCCTCCAGGATCCTGGAGGAATGGGTGGTGAAAACGGGGACTTTTTTTGCTCATTAGTTTTTGAGTTATCTTGGAAAAGTTGAAAAAATAAAATTTATACTTTTGGTATTGTTAGCACAACGAAAGCACAACAGCAAGGCCGCAATGACAGTGGTAGTCACGTGACTTGCTATGTACTCATATGGTTGATAAACAGTAAAGCTAAGTAAAAGTTCATAACGTTCTCTTTCATTCACATTCGGATTGCTTTCGTTAGTATTCCTGTACAACTCTCGTAGTTCATGGCTAAATTCCATAGCTGGCTACGGGTGTATCGGCAAACCTTGAAGTATCATTGAACCAAAATGGTGTGGCATATCTGTAAAACCATATGATTTATTCCCACTGAGGAGCATAGTATGAAATCTGATTTTATCCCCACCTCGGTTTGCGGCCAAATCATAACTGTCGAAAAAATTAGTATGCTTAGAAATGATATTACATTTCACATTACATTACATCACATTACACTTCAAAAACGTTAAGAAATGTTGCGTATTACAGGACAAAAATTCGTGATAAAAAGAATTTTTGTCCTAAGTCATTTAAGAATTTACAGTTCGATTAAGTATTTAAGGGAAACATTTTATTTTTTTGAAGAAAGTATTAATTATTCCTTACCTTCATTAAAATTTTTAGAAAATCTTGCTAAACTATTTACTATTGTTCCTTTGCAAGGTTTATTTAGAATACCGAAATTGTATATCAATATAATCTCGTGCACCGTAAAAAATTTGACCAAAATGAAAGTGTGATATTGCTCAATAATCTTGTAGGGTGTGATTTTACGAAAAAATTCCTTTTCATACATTTCAATCATTGTACTTTCGTGTTCTGGAAAATATTAACTATAGTGTGCAGCAGAGAATATATAGTATTTTGGAAGGTGCACTTGTAGCAGATACTCTTACAATAGTTTTGGTGCCTTTAAAAAACAGTTGATTTTGTAAAATGATACTAAACTTGTTAAGGGCAAGCCGTTTTTTTTACTGGGTACGGCGGCTGGCGGCGCGCCAATGTTTCGGGCCGGCGGCGGCTGACGATTTTTGCCTTTTTTCGGCGGCGGCGCTGGGGCGCCGCCTCGGCTTCACCCTCTGGTACCAAGGAAGAATCTTCGTTCTAGGCACAATAATGCAAGTTTCCAACTGTACCCCTAATTTATTTAATTTTGGGGTACACCAGAAATCGCAAACATTTGCATCTGAATAAGGTACATGAATCATGGAAAACATGCATTTTGTTTAAATAAAGCTAAAAAACAGTTTCATTGCCCAATACGATAGTACTTTATTGATAAATAACAATAATTCCTATAAATAAATAAAATCCGAATGTTAATAAAATTCCAAAAAGCTTATTTTCAGCCCTTATGCAACGTTAAATGAAAGGGTTCGAATTTTGATGTATCACAACTTAACAGCAAGGCGGGACCCAGGGGGGGGGGCTTGGGGGCTCAAGCCCCCCCCCCGAAATGCCGAGAAAAAGAGAATATTTTGGAAAAATGCTCAAAATTTTCCGCACTTCGCGCGAAAAATGGCATTTTTCTTCGATTTTTGGCCTAAAGCCAGAAAATTTTTTGCGCTACGCGCGAAATATAGCGGTCGTAATACTACAATAAAATGTTTTTGGCTTTGAGCCCCCCCCCCCGAAATTTATTCCTGTGTCCGGCCTTGTTCAACAATCAAACTTCCTTCAACCTTCTACCATATTTTGGGTTATCCTCTTCTAGTGCTGGTTTTAGAACCATATTTCTAAAAGCCATCCTGGAGGTAGGATGCTACGCATCCAGAAATATATTCTCTGAACGGTCACCATTAGCCACCCTACACACAATCACTTTTACCTACTCATCCACTCACTCCTATGTACAAAATTCACTCATGCTTCACTTATTCCCTCACCCACACCCATAATCAATTCTAATATATAACAAAGTACCTAATTACTCTGTCCAGGCACTTTCTATCTGTTCTGAGGCTGAACAATTACATATAAATATTTCATTCAAGTACAAAGTCACACACAAGTTGCTGCTCAACATTATTCTGACATTTGGGTTTACCATGCATCCCGAATTCTCATACATTAATTCAATTTCAGCCATGTATGGTCACAGTCACACTTCATACACACATTCCAGCCATTGCAGTTGAAGGATTCGCAAGGACTTCGGAGAAGGAACCGGGATCGTCAGACAGGCTAAACTGGCCTGAATTGGTTTGTGTCGATAGATATATTATATTTGTATGTGGGTATTACCACACAGGCATACATAGATATGTCACACAGTTAATTGGTTGTCATATTCGAAATCACCGTTATCGATTACTTCTAAGTAGTGGGTGGATATGGTAATTAAATTGCAAGCCCAATTTTTCACCGAGCTGCGCTGCACGAACAAACGTGCAACTAATAGGTGACAATGTTACATGGTTGTATTCAATTCAGTTCTTTGAAAATTTGATTTGTAACTCTCATCCTCAAGCGGCTTTACAACTATAAAGGATGAATTCGTATGCGCCGTCGGGTATTTATATGATAGTCGAAAGATGTAGTGGTTATACGGAAACTAGTTTTTCATAGCAGAATACAGATTCTGTTCGTTGAAGTTGATTTCTTGTTCTCGTCTTGGAATTACAGCAGTGTGCATATACACTAAATAACAGGTTAACAGTGTGCAAAGTTTACACCCTTTGCATTACTACCTAACCAATCTATGTTAAATAATGTACAGCAGTTCAAGTAGCGCTATGTCTAAACGTATTACCTGCATTGCATGTACATATAATAATCTTAAAAAATGCATACAATTTTACGGCTACACCAGACTCTACGCCAAGATGGTTTGGGGCCAACGCAACGGCGGCGGCTGTGCCGGCCTGCACCCATAGCATTTTCATTATCCTTAAGAAATTATCACTAAATTGTCCACTATTTTTGTTTTATCTTACTTAATAATACCACTATGCGTTACTTACACGTAAGAACTTGTAAAATATCAATGAACTAGATGATTAAGCTCTCTCCGAGGGCTAGGAGTAACAGTATTTAGGAAAAACCGTTTTTGCAGTACCTACTACATAATTATTTTTCAATTATTTTATAAACAAAAATGAAACTAGTTTCTACGGGTTTAAAAGTCTTACCCGCCACCACCCGATCAAATTGGATCTCAACACAAATTTAAAAAATTTAATGATCGAAAGCCTTTAAATTCCGTGGAGAAAGATTTTGTTAAATGATCGAAAGTCTATAGGACTTGCCGTCCACTCACCCGATCACTTGGACCACACTAAAAAGTGTATTGGTCTTAAAGAATCTCTTTATAGACGACGTTATGGGTAAAGACTCTCTCACTTCCGGGCAGAATCTTTCCCTGTGTGGCATAAGTGTTTTGATTTTTATTAATTAGGTTTAATTAATAAAAACATACATACAGAATTCCCAATGTCTTATTTTATTACCTTATTATGGATTGAAGCTCGTTTAGAGCTACAAATTGCCGGTGGAGGATTTCGAATAAAATTGGTATTTGATTCGAAAGCGCCATTTTTACTCCAAGAACTACATTGATGGGTGTGTTTTCAGGGTTTTATGTAGGCTGGATGGTATCCTCTATATCAGGTTTGAAATTATTTACTTTGAAATTCATGGATTCACTTTGTATATTTTGATGATTAATAATTGGACCCCAATTAATATGCTTATAGAGCTTCTTGGGGGGGGGGCTTTGGTATACATGTGAGGGAATTTCGGAGTTGCAACATGGGAGACGCAAAATAGCCTGCGAACGTAAACAACCATTCTTTCCGTACTAAATCCAGGAATGGCATGCCTTTTGGCTGGAGAGCGTCTCGTAATAGTCTTGTCCTTGTCAATGTTTGTTTACCTCCCTTAGTTGATTTTGGAGAAAAATGCGTTATTTCCTCACGTATATTATAAAAACCCATACCAAGAAACCCTGCTCTGGAAACACATTGGCCATCCATAATATTATACAGAAAAGTACCCCAGGAAAAACAGAATATCTGAATTGAGTGCGATTCTTTAGGGAAGTAAGGTTACATGTGGGAAAATATTTGTGAGAGCAAAATATTTAGCAGCCACTTTAAATCAATGTAGCCAGATTCCACTTATGGTTAGGGTTGTGGCCAAAACATTGTTTATCCCATGGATCTCATGTGAAAACGATAACGCATAAAATCCATTAAAAAAACCAGTGCCATTTAAGTCAGCGACGTGGATCAGAAGATCAAGCTGTAGTTTTACCAAGATTTGCCGTGACATTGGCCAAATGCTGTTCCTATGAATTTTCAGAATGTTTATTGATTTGACCCCAGGGGGAACTTAAATATAGGGGTTTGAATGTCTTTCGAAACGTTTATATGAATAACTTTGAAACCGACAAGATAGAGACACGAAATAAATTCTAGTCACCTCTATTTGTCACAATGTGAAGAACCCAGTTCCGCATGACGTTCGGGAAATGGGGGCATAGCTATGCATTGTCCAGGTAAAAGTTCTCAGAATAGATCCATATTTTCAAAATAAGTTCATTAAGGGATGAAAATTATTACAAAAATCTTTTGTACTTTTGGCCCCTAGGAACCCTTGACCTTAAAAGCCCTTGTTGTCACATTTTTAAATTATATAGCGAAAGAATGACCAAACCAAATAAAGGCAGCTACTGGCTAGATAGAGCTCTGAAATTTCGTTCAATTCGATTTATATGGGGATTTTTAGTCACTGAATTACGCTAGTAGACGAACCATTACATTTTAAGTGTATATTCATCCTCACTAAATTGACAAAAAAATTCAGTTTTGCTAATTTTGCTTTTTTTTGTATGATTTGCATAACATTCTGAGCAGCTTAACAAACACAGGCATATATTGCGTTTACTTTTTTCAAAAGTTTAATGTCCTAGGTTGACATTCGTGAAATTTATGCAACACAGCAAGAACTGTCCACAGAAATCAGGGTTTACATATTGTTAGGATCGCCAGTACCTAGCTTAAAAGTGGATTGCATGAGAAGCCACCATGGAAATGTCCTCAGAATATCTTATTTCTCGGTATTTTGTTCACAGAATTTGAACTCCTGGAAAATTAAACCTAAAATGCAGTGTTTGTACAGATAGAAGCAGTTTGTTCGTGTTACATTTCGAATTTTAATCGCTGATGTCTTTTAATACATTATTCAAGTATTTCAAAGTACAAGGTTTAAGAAATGTTCGTCTTTGTAAATTATCTTCCATTCGAAAACTAGCCAGCAGAGGGAACTCAAATGTAAACCGCTGACGATAATCCAACAATATCCTTAAATCAGATTTCTTAATCCCTATATTTTTCCCCCTGTATGGGTGTGTATTTGACCTCACGATAATCTGTAAAATATTATTGTAATTTTGTAATGTCAAAAATTGCATTTTATTCCTATATGTACACATAATCAGTAAAAAGTGGGGAAAAAATTGAGAATTATCAGTTTGTTTGGTGTGATCGAAGAATTAGGTATCTTAGTGTGTATGTGCTTGCACGTTGCGAAAAGGAAAGCGGTTGAGGTTAGTCCGACTGTGCAGCTTTCTCTTCAGGTAAAGAAAACTCGGAGAGTATGAACAAAACCGAGGCAAGAATCATGCCACGAATCAGTGCAACGGCAACGACGAGACGAGTCGGACACGGCGGAGTAGAAACTGAACTTTAGTTTGTCTCAACCCCTCTCAACAAGCTTTTAGGCATTGCATATCTAAACGGTGAGCGAGTGCACGGCTGGACAGTCTGCAGTACCAAAAAAACACGATCGCTAAATACACTTATTGACTTTTTAAAATTCATTGACAGTATAAATGATATCAAAATAAAGACATCTACAAATTGTCAAACAGTGTTTGTGAAACAGTACAGCTTGTTGGCTTACACTAATCGAACTAAACGTTTGCTGGTTACAAATGTGAGTCTCACTCCCCAACTTCAAGTTCTCAATTTATAAATTCTGCTTCCTGTGCGAGAATCTTCAGCCTTGTGCCAGTGTGAGGCTCTACACTATACACCAGTTTACTTACACATCTTGTTCTCTACTCTGGCCAATTTTCAATCTTACTCAAACAAACTGAGAGTGAATAGCGTAATATAAAGTTTGAAACTTTTTATAACGCTGTTACTTACATCACTATTAAAGTAAATTAAATTAAATCTTTAGCAACTGATACTACAAAAATGATCTTCAATTTTACTACTGTTTGATGGCTTGGTGAGTAGCTAAATTTCTATATTTATCATTTACAAATGTAAATATTCTATTTGGCGCATTCGCTATAAATTCCATATGCCTAGTTTAGAAAAATTATAAAAAACAAGATAAGTCTGACAATTAGTCTTCGAAAACGCAGGGCTTTAGTTGGCGAATGATGAGACACATGTATTGCATATATTTGCTGCGGGTATTAATGAAGTACATGCAATTTATAATTACTCTGTCTAAAAATTAATTGTAATTTAGTATGTCACATATTGGAGATCATGTATACTCGATTTATTAGATCTGGGCTCATTGCTTTTCAACAATTGTCAGTTCATTTTGTAGTACGAGTTCTGCCTAGCTATACATTGGACAATACATGCGGAGATGGCAATGAGTAGAGGAAAAATCTCCAAGTTTGCACCCTCGGGTGGAATCATCTCATTATTTCGAGTCCTCTCTGCCTAATCAGCATAGGTGTAACGACTTTGTGTTGAACTATTCCACTATATGCTCTAGTACTTCTCACCAAAGTTTAAAAATGTTAAAGTTTGTACACTCCAGTAAATTTGTTCTGGGAGCCACTGTAATCTATAGACCAATAGGTTTGAACGCTCTGTGTGATTCTACTCGATAGATCACACACTCCCCGTAACACACATTCAACTCATTGCGAATAGTATCATTGAAAAAATCCATTAGTCTTAAAATTCGCATGAAATTTCATTATGAGTGATGTATTTTTAACTACATGTCATGTCATGAATGTTTTGTGAAGTAATTTAATTCCCTAATGTACTATGATGAAGTTTATTTATATTTTGCGAAGTTTTTCATTTTCCTCTTCAAAGGCCTTCGTAGTTACTATAATTATGAATACTAAATGCAGCACTTTAGCTCATAATGGTATCCGGCCTGTAAACTACCACGTAGAATAACATTACAATATCAGTTGGTATATTTTGGCCACCTGAAGCTCATTGGGATATTATATGTAACTTGTGACTGTAACAAATGGGAATGGAATGAAAACCAACAGGTTGAGCGTTAAGTACTCACTACGCAGTGAGTACTACAATAGCTGGTATTTTAACTCACAAAAATAGTCGATTAGAACTTGTGCGAAAGGCATAAATCAAAAATAAAAGTATAAATGCGCAGCATAATGCAATGAATAGTTCAGAACCTAATAAAACAACGACTTAACCAACCATAATATCTAAAAAAAACGTTTATAAAAACTAACTCAAAATACGACATCGGAGTTTGTAATGGAGAGTAATATAAGGCTATCTGCTGCCATGTCGCTGTAAAGACACCATGATATCACACATACATTTCGCACATCTTAATTCACTGCGAATAACCCGAATTGTAAAGTGCAGTTCAGTCGATCCTGTAAAAATTCCACGCATATCGCTAGATATATATTAAAGTTTAATAGGTACCTACCTACGGCAAAGGTTAATTATCATTATTGTTAGTGGGTTGGACAGCTTGATAAATTAAGGATCAATCATTAAGGATAAAAGTAGCTTATTTTCTAGGTTACAGGGATAAATTGAGACATTTCTGTCAAAAAGGTGCAACTCAAATGTTTTGAACCGTTAGTAAGACCTATTTGTATTAGGTTTTCTCAGATTTTGTCGTAAATACAACCATAGTGATGTGAATGTTCTGATGGTTAACACTAAATTCTTCTCTTATAACAATTTTATATTATGTACAAAATATAAACTTTCTCTGACTCAGATGCTCATTTGTTTACGTCGATAGATATAATATAGCAAGGTGGTTAGGGTTAGTATACTGCGTTATTTCGAGGGTTGGCGAAAGAAAATAAAGGAGATGTAAATGCGCTATTCACACTAAGCTAGGTACCGATATAAATAGAAATAACCTTTCTCCCTTTTGGTCTGACTATATATGGTTATTATAATATTATGTTCAGTGGTCTATAAGTGAGTTTGGGGGAAAGTCAGAGAGTAGAAAATAAAAGGTGTGAGTCCGAAGAAAGAAGGCATGCTAAATGTAGTTTCCGAAAGTTTATCAAGAAAAGGCTTTGGTGGGAAGTCGATTATATTCGTGATGGGACAACAGGTCACGGTGCTAAGAACTGACTCGCAAGTAAATAGTATTAGGCTGATAGTACGGAGTGGTAGTCACAAATGCTTTGTAAAGAGCTTATAGAGTGCAGACTAGTCTGGCCATATCATACAGAAGACGTCTGTGCAATGCAATAAAGAGCAAACAGCTCTCAGGATATGTTATATATATTTTGGAGTAAAATTGGGAATAATGGAGATATACGTATTATTATTATTAATAACGATATAGAAAGGAGTTTTTGCAACGAGGAGGGCCTCGACGGCCTCCACGGGGAACACACAGAAAAGACGGACAACCGTCATGGGCGGAGGAGCCAGTGTACACCGAGGCAAAGACAATGACGAAGAGGGAGCCGGTAGTGCTGGTCGCCCTTCTTCTTCTGGACATTCCAAACCTGGACCCAGCTCCAGTACTGAAAAGGAGTCCAAGTTTCCCAGATTCAAACTTAATCGCAAGAAAAATAAAAAGGATCAAGCCTCGTCCCATCCTGTCAGCACTATGGGAAAACTCGAACGTGGTAAGATTCCAAGTTTTTATTTTCTGCTCTGATAGGAGCTTAAGGACCAAATATTGTTTTCCAACATGCAGCAGTAATTGCAGCTTTTATTTGTAAACACTCGTCGTAAATGTAGGAAAAGAGAGGAAAACATTTTGATTCCACAAAATCTTATAAGCTAATGACTTGAAAGGTAATATTTAATGGAGAAAGAATTACATAATAGATGTTCGTAAATCAATATTTCCAAGAAAAAGTTTAATAAACTTCGTTCTGTAACTTTATACGGTTATTATTATCTTCTGTTTTATATTCGTAGACAACTCATAATGTTCGTCGCTTGCATTATTAACTAAGTCTTCCGCTTTCCAAATTCTAAATAATGAATAGAGTTTCTCCTACATTTTCCTTTCACGTATTATGAAATAGATAAGTGAAAGTACGTCCTGCACTACTTTTAAAAGGGACTGATGAGCATAAGAATTGTTATTTTCTGATTTTAAGCAGCTTTTATTTGTTGCGTTTTCCAAATAAGAGCCGTTTAATTAGGTATTAGGAGTAAGTGAAGTATTTTTCGCAAGGTGCCCCTATTTTAATACTTAGCTAGTGTTTTAAGCTGCTTTGAAGAATCCGGATTAGGAAAGGAGTGAAATCAGTGCGTTTTTCGCAGGAGCATTAGGGTTGAATGAAACTTTTACATGTGAACCTCAAAAGAGACTAACTGAAAGGAGATTAAATTAGCAAGTTATCCCAGCGGGAAGGGAAAATAAAATTGTGAAAGTGTCGAGTTGATTAAAGGAAGAGATAGAAACAGAAGCCCTTCATAATATTCTTAGTTCTACTTTTGGCAATATTCTACTTCAACTTTATGGCACTGTACATACATAGCTTTTATGTGCCTGTAGCTATCCAGTGGCAGTGCACAACAATACAAAATAAGATTTCATTACATCATTACACGGAACTAGCTATGGGTATTAGCCCCGAGAAAATGATAAAAGTTTTTGGGGAAGGTGAACATGTAGCGGTGTTTGGCTTGTCTCTCTATCTGTAGATCCTGCTACAACCAACCAGAGCGCACTTTATTTCTCCTAAGTAAATTAAGTAATTTTGTTATTCCTATTACATGTGGATTACCATTTATTTTAGCGGGCTACAGCCCAACTCGAGAATACATTCTATCCTACAACGTATAAAATCACATAGAAACTCTCTTCACGTCTAAAGAAGAGTCCTAAGATATGGCAAAGCATTATTAAAATTATCTCACATTGTCGACTTTAGTATTGTTGTCGGTATCCTTTGCAAAAAACACGCAAGGCAAAGCAACCAACAGGAGATTGCTTGCATGTGGAATTCCATGAGTCTATTAGTTTGCTAATCTAACAATTTACCTAGGAATTCTTCTCGGTTTCCTTTTGTGCTCTGCTAACTACATTCCTGACGACATTATCTACCATTCTTATTTTAGATGCACATATTATAGCTAGATTCTGAACAGTAAGACAGCAGTACACATTACTCGGGAATGAAGTTAAATAAATAGGGTATAACGAGGATCTCCATCAAAAAATCAAATGTGAACGTGACTAAGGTAGGGAAAATGAGACTTAGAGACTCTGTCTTCACTTTATAAAACGGCATATCGATACATGGAGAAAGTTTCCAATGGCGAATGATGAGCATAACAAAAGAAAAATTGGATTGGAAGGCTCAAAAGAAAGTTGGCTGCCAGAAGAGAATTTCTTTCTTCCAATTTTCCCTCATTTTGTTTCCTTTATTTCTTCACTCGAATTTATTTACTTTTGTTCTTCCTGTGTGGCATTTATCGGTTTATGCCTCTAGTTAGGTTTGTGAACAAGATTTATTTAGGTATTTCCCTTTTGCCGTGTGTGTATTCTTAGAAATGTCTCCTACAACATCCAACTGCCAACCTTTAGCTATAGCAGACCTTTCTCTCTCTCTCCTTATAGCAATCAAAGTTTTTTTGTGGACTGGATTTGAATTATTAACCGAGCAGTTTTCTCATTCAGCTCTTGTGATTTTCCTTTTGTTATTGGGTGGGGGAGTTTTATTAGCCTTTCTCTAGATAACCTTCCCATGTTTAAATACATGCTCTGTCAATTGCGTAAGCTACTATATTGTAGTTTGTAGGATATTATAGTGGAACTTATTACATCAGAAACAATTTCGTTGTCTTCCCTTAATTATATTACTATCATTACTATATTTAGTGTTCAGCCAAAGCCTGACATGTTAAATGTAGAGTTCTACTAAGCTACATAGTGATTGTGATCTATAGGTTGACCATTCTGTTTAATGCAGTAATAATGTAGGAAAGCGAGGAAAGTTGCATCGGGATTGTTAGATCAATGGAAAAATACACATGAGAGCTATATGCATTTGGTACATAGGGATATGTAGGGAGTGAGCGAGCTTTATGTAGACACAATACATCCATTTCATTGTCAGCGCAGATAAGTGCACGAGACTTGGCTGTGCATCGTAATGAAGCTTTAGGTCAGTCTTCAAGTTGATTGAGAGTAGATAGGATTGCGATAGGGGTAATGCTCAGGTGAGCACTTGGCTGTATTAGATTCACTAATGCCTACTTATGTCTGTGTATACAGAAATTGTGTTGTTCCACTGGAGCTGTAGTCAAATAAGTAGCGTAGTTCCTTATAAATATTTTACTACGAATATTTGTTCTATTTCCTGTCAATAGAGTCAAGTAGAATGGGACTGCCTAGTATTTTTCCTTGGCTGACTCTGCACCCTTTATGTCCTATATTTTAGTTAGCAGCAATATTTGCACTGCATGTAGCATGGTGAGTAATAGGCAGCAACTTATTCCCTATCCGTGTACAACTTATAATAGCAACTAATATTAGCTATTAAATTGGGCTGTGGCTGATCGTCAGACGCTGATGGCCGAGTGAGCCGGTGAGCCTTCCTGTTATTAGTGCCGGAGTCATAATCGTAATTGTAATGTCATGAAACGCATGTCCCAATACTAATATTTTATAGCTCTTCCCAATTCAAGCACCTCGTGAGTGTCATGAACATGAAACTTCCTGCCTAAGCTACTTACTCCATGGCCACCAAATGCTGTCTCCTATACTTTATTAAATAGTATTGAAGCACCTCTGCTCTAACAACCACACTTATCTAAGTTATCTTCGCGTTCTACATTTATTTTCGTAACTATGCAACCCTGTATTTACAAATTGTACTACCTCCTTATTGTAGTCATGTTATTCCAATAACTCCCCAACAGCACAAGAACTAAAAAATTAAATCCGAGATGCCAACAAACCTCTCTTTTTGCAGGTGTCAATTTTCAATTGACTTTTGCTAATAACGCTGATATGATTGCTTACTTTCATGTGTAAAGGGTAAATTGTAGAGCATTAGCCATTTTATTACACTCTAGATGAATTGGGTAAATACTAAGTAGGTACCTACATGTTATGTATTAATGCCAATCTGTCAAATAAGAACCTACTTACTGCAACAGACAATCTCATCACTTACTTCCAGGATTTTATATTTATTATTTTGAACTATTTACATTAATGCTGAAGTTTAATGGAAAAATGGAAGTTTTGGCATCTGAAGGCTGCTGGGCACATTTTCTAGAAATACTAAGTATTATGGGTGTAGTACTTTCTCTACACATTCATCAAGCCGTCACCTCATGCCCGCTAATTAATATAAAGGGCGTCCCTAGCTGTTTACATGGAATTTAGGACATAGCATAGCAGGACTAACGTGATGTTGAAATACAAAGTAATTTAATAATATGTGAAGGAGTGGAGGATGTGGTACAATAATGCATGCCTATTTCCTATTTGCTAATTGTTCTGGGAAAAGTGTTTGCTGCTGTGTCTGTGAAATGTGGTGGAGTGCTTCCGAGGCAACATAAAGCTCCCCAGATGTAGACTACATAATAATGAAATGTAATTTTATGTATATGTTGCTTGAAAAGTGAGCCTAACTGATCGTAAGTGCTGTGACACGTTCTTCATTTTATTTTATAAGGTTGCACGACCTCGATTGGTGAAAGCAATATAAAGGATTTTATGCCTTTCCTTTAAGCGTCTAGCCTGACTTTCTCTGCCTTTCCCAGTTTACTACCTGAACAGATTTATCATTGATTTTATTTTAGTTAGTTTTTAGTGTTATGCATTTTAGCAGAACAACGCTCGGGGAAATGGAAATAATAATTTTAAGACAATCTTTTCAATGCTCCCATTTCTTTTCCTTGCCGACAGCCAGACTTCGTTTTATTGAAGTCACTAAAGTGTTAACGACAGATCCTCGCAAAAAGAAAAACAGAGGACGTGACATTAGTCAAACTTAACTGCTTGGCCAAGGATAAGGAGAGCAGTTTCTGTCCTCAAATTTTGATTTTTATGAACGGTTTAAAATCCCTTTAGTGGTTAGTCTTGGATTTTTCCGTTTTTATGCCACACAAGACCACTCGGCAGTTTTACATCTCAGAATCAGAATGCAGAATCTCGGAATCAGGAACTGCTTTATTTCCTTTTAATATCTGAATCAACATTAATTCCGTGAAATGAGAAGTGCTATTATGACTTTATGACATTAACCTCCTGTCTAACTTTCCAGTTTGAATCAAATGCATTAAATGTAATGAAAGAATTAAGCCACCTCAATCTTTTTACTTAAGAATTGATATATAAATATTTGTATCCTATATACACAGATTGTTTTTTATGAGAAGGTCTATTTTGCTTAATATTCTAAAAAATAATTTAATTTGTGAATAGAAAGTATTGTAGAAAGTAGTTTTAGCATTAGTACCTAGTTGATTATGGTGATTGTACATTACATTTTACTTTTGAGTTATTGAGTTGAAGTAGCGTACTATCATAAGTAGATACTTACTTTGTTTGTAGCGGTCTATGTAGAAGTTACATTTTATGAAGTTTTCATGACATTAAGATTTATTGTTATTTGGAAAAGGAAATCGTAATGCATATGCATGCACGCATTGTTTATGCAGGGAAAGCCTACACACAATTTACTTGCATATACTTCTTCTTCTTTATGTCTCAACATTAGCCAAACACACTTAGAGTGCGGCAGTTATTCCAGCAAAGAAGAAAAAAGTTGTAGTTCAACGTTGAATTTGATCTTGTATTTTGATCTGTAAATGGATGAATGTCGTGCTGAAATGCCATAATATAGCAGTTGTCTGCTCAAAACATGAGTGGAACTCGCAATCAAGCAAGAGCAAGAGTAATGTAATATTATGTACGCCATTTCTGGCCGAAATAGTGAAATCCATTTACATGACTAGACATGCTTTTATTCCTCAGTCACGATAATTTTGACTATTTACAGCGTACAGTTCGAATTTTTATTCACGATTCCATCACTTTTATTACAGTGCAGGAAATACTCTCTTTTATTTATAGGAGCTATACGCTCGGATAAAAACATCCCTCGAGAAGTACCTGTGTGCATTTGCATCTGTGCATATACTATCTGAATTTTAATAGTGTACTTGGTATATTTGATGTTTAAATATAGTAATTTTAATATTTCAAAATTCATTTTTATTTTTAATATTTATCCAGAAATATTCAATTGGGAATAATTATTTAAGGAGAGTTTTTCGACTTACCAATGGACACCAGCGCCTATATGCTAATCTATTTGGCAGGAAGAGACAATGTCTGAAGAGTACAATGCGAATTACCAAAATCACATTTTTCTTCATGTCCATAGAATTGTAGTTTCTTGACAGTCAACTTCGGCCATAATTAGCAATACTATATGTAAACAATGGGATTCAATGAGCAATATTTGTCACGTTAACAGCTTTTTAGAATCTCGCTTGCTCTCAGTTATTGAATGAATATTTTGTTACTCACTTTTAAATTTTGTATGGACACAGATATAGAAATAGGTAACATAGGAAATTGTTAATAAATGTAGTCTAAAAATGTCAGAAATATTTATGTCCTTGAAATATATACGATTGAAAAGCTGTTTGTATATAATGACTTTTTTCCCAATATTTCTCGAGAAATAAGAAATAAGGTTACCAAATGTGGGAATATGATGTGAGTAAAAAGTAAATAAGGGTTTTAAAAACCGTAGCTATAAATAAGAGTAAAAATATTTTATATCTGTAGTAGAATTGCAGAAGAAACAATAGGATCTACGTATTTCGCTAGCATTAGCAGAGTGGGCGTCGCAATACAGAACACAGTGAACTACTGCTTACGACAGCTTTGTAAAGCTTTAAAATTGGCTTAGGAAAACGTGCCAAAGTGCCAATTACTTGACAGTGGTGTTGTAGGATATTAGGTCTTGTGTCATCATGATTCCCTCGGCTCTGTGTGAATTAAAATACAGACATGAAATAAAAGCTTAGCATTCAAGGGTGACAGGGAAGGACTCCAAAGAGCGAAGGACTCCTAACAGGAATCACTCCTAAGGAGGGAATTACTCCAAAGACA
>JAAAYG020033270.1:0-91739 GCA_009936455.2 Tomocerus minor
TGTTTCAATGTATATTGATGCAATAATTATTTGGTAATTTATATTTGAATTCATTGTTATTCCGTCCATTTGGTACTATATATTTGACTCAATCGTCCATTCATCACTACACTACTATTAGACTAATTAAGCTCGATGAAAAATAATTGAAATAAAAATGTATTTTTAGTTTACGTGGTTAAATAAACATGCAAATAACTGGTATTCCTCAATTGTCTATCATCAGAAATTCACTCACACTCACATCCCGCAGAGAGTATTTTTTTTGTTATACATATTATGCATTGCGATGCCGTGTAGAATTCATGCTAATCCCTTAATGCGTCCGTAAAAGAAATAGTAACACTGTACAAATCTTATGTGTTCACCGTACACAAATACTTTTTTCCCATAAGTACCTAGCTATGCTAAGTTCTGCGGAATTGTTATTGTTATACATTGCTGGATACTTCAAAAACCACTACGTATTTAAATATTCAGGATGCAAGTAGCATTTTCATGTGTAACATTTGTTTTTGCTTGATCAATAATCAAATGCAATTAAAAGTTTTTCATAGTACTATAAGTATTTTTCAATGCAATAAAAATAGAGATAGTAAAGGATGAGTTGTAATGGTTATTTTTATAATACATAAAACATGAGGATTGTATGGATACGAAGTGATCCGTTTTTAGCATAGTGAGAAGTGAGGCTTCGGAATGACATAAAATGTAGTAAAGCACGTAAACAGAGAAAAAAGAGATTGAGAAGTTAATAAAAGTTTTGCTTATCTGCGTCTACACGTTACAATATTCCTTGGCAAAAAAGTAAATCAGAGAGGTAGCAAGTAAACGGGCTGTGCATGTTGGTAGCTGAGTTTAGCAGGTAAACTTATTTATAAAAGATAGGGATTCTTTTTATGTTGTTTGTGCCTCTATATCTATAGTGGTTTGTCGTAAGCTAGCATGACATGCTATTGATATAGTTTCATGTAAGGTACAAATTCCATATACGTCCACGTTAGAGCAGGGCAGAGTATCCTTTGCTTGACTTAACCGGTCAGCAGTATGTCCTGTGCTGTGCATGGAAGGTATAGAAGAGGAATTGAGTGTAAGGCAGAGTTGTGGATGAAGGTATAAGGGTGCCTTGTTGGTTAGTTGCAGTGGGATGCTAATGTAATGTAATCGTGAGCAACGAAGTCAAAGAGAAGAGTCTCATTGTCAGTCAGTCGGTTTGGTTTACTGCCAGTGAGTTTATAATATTATGTGATAGTCTTTAGTTGATTTATTTTAGCTGAGCTTTGATTGCATTGTGTTGGCTACTGGTCTCATGCCCTCCTCCAGATACAGAGGAGCATCACGTACGTACATACATATCTTCGTTGCCTACCTGGCTGTGCCGAGCATAGGTGAGTAGGAGAAGGAGTAGTAGTGATAGATAGCTCGTAGTTTCTGAGGAGTATGTACTTCTTGTGCATGGAGCTCTGTTTCTAGTGAGTGTATCTAGCAAGAGAGCCTTTGTATGTATGTAACTCATTGTCAGTTGACTTTGTTGCTAGTTAGACTCTTGGGTTGACTTTTACCACATTTTAAGTTTGACTTTACTTTAGTTCACTACCTACCATAACCACATCAGCACAACATCCACTCCGTTCCAATTCGTCTTTAACTATCTCAATTACGAACTAATTCCCCATACAATACATTTTAATCCCTCTGAATCCTTTTTATCCCAGTTAATCCAATGAATAACAAAGTGACACTATTTCTGCATTAGCACCTGTCCAATACTCACACAAATCGCCGATCTGTGTCATCCACACAAAATAAAGTCAACAAATACTGTCATACAACTGTCAGCTTCGAGATTTAAGGATTTACTGGATCAATCAATATTTATTTCCCTCAAATCAGTGTAGTAACTATTGTAGAAACGAAGCCTTTGCCTTCCTCCGTTCCTCACATCCATCCCAACAATAAATAAACTCACTTATCATCAAGTCAACGACGTCACATGGACATTTTGGACATCGCTATGTGAACTGAACATTGTGTTACTCTGTATCTTTGGCAAAAAGAGAAGATTTGAGTGGGACACAGAGGCTTATATGCTTTATATTGCATAATATACTACATTTTTGCCATTTATTATACTATGGACGTATCATAAGCAAACGGATATCTGTCTCCGCTCGTCAAAGACTAATCTTATCAATGCAGTGGCAGTCGTCATTTTACTACATTGATTGATTTTATCAAAAAACCCTCTTGAGCCTACCACCACGTATGCAAATAACCCTATTGAACTAATATGAGCTCACACCAGACAGCTCTACAACGTTTTAACGCATCTCATTTTTATGTGGAGGTTTGTTTACAAAAGGATTAATCAGATTGCTGACAATTACTGTTTGTCAAAGTTGTGCTGACTCCTTTGGCTCGTGCTTCCCAATCCATCGACTAACCAAAGCCTTTTCTAACGAAACTTTATATAGTGTTTCTCTATCTCACCTTCATCATTGTCTTAACTAGCTAAGCTACTTACTCAGTGCTCATAATCCAATTACAATCAAGAAATCAGAAAAGAAAAGAGATTTGTGGAGAAAGCATTTTCATCGTCAGCCACTTCAGAGACTGGAATCAAAGAGAAAGATAAAAGTTCATGCTTTGTTTAACTGATTGTGAGATCAAAGAGTCTATTAGATTGAAGACTCAGTTTTTCGGTAGGAACATTGATCACCTCTGATACAGTGAGCTATCTGCATGATATTTTATGGTGGAGGCACTCGAGGATCAAAGTGCTAACTCGTTTTAAAGAGGAACAATTTATCACATCGCTTGAGCTCCATGCACGCATGCATCCACATAGTTACATGAGTCCATTATATGCCTCGTAGCTACACATAAATTCCATTTTACGCCTTGTAATTAACGACAGGCTCCAATGACTACAAACCAAGTGCAGTGGCATTGCAGAACGTACAGAACTACAGACAACCACCAAATGAGACTACTTTAACTTATCGCTACATCCCTCTACTCTGGAATTTGTACTACTTAGATTAACTTAGGACATAAACACGCAAGCAAGGGTCGCCAGCTACTAAATTTTTGCCAAAGGCATCTCAAATTCTCACAAGTGAACAGTCGATCCTATTAAGAACTTGGACAAAACTCAATCTGCGACAATCACTTTGAACAAAGTGCAATATTAATTCTTGAACATCATGGTGTAAATCTTTACAGTTGCTACCCGTTAACTCTTTCAAGCCATTTCCTTCGCTAGATATTGAGTTTTAGTCAATTTTTACCACTAGTGCCAGTTGACTGGATTTAACAGCAAGGCTGGCTCTAGACTACGTTTATATCAGTATGCCAGTGGTGATGGATCCTACGGAACGAGCTGCGTCGCCTTGGGTAAGATCTCTTCAACTCTCTTCCACACTTAAAAATCTTCCGGTTCAAATGCAACTAGTTGGTAGCAATCTCTTAATTGCATACTTTGCGTATTCGATAAAACGTTTCAGTAGTTAAGTAGCTATAGACATTCAATTATGTTTAAAAGATATTTGAATAAGCATGCTGTTTGTTAGTGTGCATAAAGTACGATTAGATTGGCAAACATTTTGCTAAAAATGACAGTGCCAACATTAAAAGGTTCAGAATCAAGTTTGTTACATATAAATAAATATTATCGACAGAACTATATTTACAGAAATAAATGCTGAGCTATGGGTACAGGTTTAGGTAGCATATAAATAGAAGAGAAGATGAGGTGTTTATGATACATTAAAAATCGAATGAGTGATAGTATAGGAAAGAGTGTTGAGAACATAAGTCTTTGAAAGGGATTTGGGTAAATAGGAATGACAAAAGAAATAGTTGTGAATAAGAGGAAAAGAGTTGCCCAGCAGGATGCAATCTTCAGAGTGGGTGGCTAAAGACTTGCTAAAGACGTTCTATACTATAAGATCATTATGTTGAACTACTGCCAATAGATACTTCACAACTTTACGTTTCAAAGATTTGTACGTCAAGCTTAAAAAAGATTTTTGAAGCTTTAGTTAGGTTTGTAGAGTGGAGAGTGCGAGCGAGGAGTTGGTTGGTTGGGAGTGCTACGTAATCTCCTGGAGTCCGCTGGACAGGACACACACGTCACAGAATAATTCTAAAGATAAAGCATTTGCCAAAGGATCCATTCTTTGCAGTGCATGCAGAAAGCAAGGAATCCGTCCTGGTGGTAATCTTCAGTCCATCATATGGATCAACTAATAATAATAGTACGACTACTGTCCTGAATATTAAGCCTTAACATCATCTCTCTCACAGAACACGCAGCTTTATATAAATAGTGCCACTTCTTTCATATCATCTCCACAGCTCACTCACTAATGCCATATATAATAAAGTGGGAGATCCAAATCATGTTCTTTGAACAGTTCCAAGCTGATTATAACCTATCTACGAAGGTTTCAATCCAAAGAAGCTTTGCATTACATTATAAATAGGTAGCTAGCCAGTAGTCAGACTTATGCCTCTCGTCTCTCTACTAAATCTTTTCAGGTGTCGAACAGATACAGTGCATATACCAGAAACTGAGCAAATAATCTTTAAATGTCAGAGAAGGAATCCACGACTTTAAAAAAATTATCAAGCAGGGAAGTAGGACTTTTTAAATCCTGAATATTTACATTTTATTTCATTCCTATGAATTTTACATGGCATGATATAAATGTTATGGGCTCCTGAAACTACGCGCTGTCTTACGACAAGTACATTCATAAAGGTGCGTTAGCGTAGCATGACATAATATCGAATTGTTTTCTATGGAATACGTACACCTTTTTTTTATATGCAACTTTGTTGTGGGGCATATTTGCTTGCACGAGTGTGGTCCTTATAACATGATGAATGAAGGGTGGCTATTCTGTCTGCTTAACACGATTCACCCTTTCATTACCCGATGATTGTGCACTCATTATTCTGTCTTTTTCATTCAATCATTCAAATTATTTCAAATCCACAATGCAGGACCACGCATTTTATACATACTTACTAGGTACTTGCTTACCTGCACGCCAAATGTTGCCTCTTTACTGTCTCATAGACATAGTCCCATCATAATGCAGCAATTTGCTGTCAACCTTTCAGACATATATGTGCAAGAGTAGAAAAACAGGACTATGACATTTATTACACAGTTTAGTACAGCATACTGCATGTTCCCTATGATTTTTATTACAAATGATGTTAGAGTTTTCACGTTTGTTTCTGCAATCGGAGGAATTACATTTTGCATGTGTTAGAAAAGGATGTTTGGTCAAAATAATTTACTATAGGTAGGCATTTACAATTTTACAAATTGAGGATGTCGCATATACTCTAAGCAACAACCACCTTTAAATAATATTGCTTTAGCGCTGGATAGAAGGAAAATAAAATAGATCAGCTGAGATTTAAATTAGATCAATGTTCCCATTATATGGAAATCTGGGTATTCATAACTCAAGCATCTATTGATTTTTTATGGTAAAAATTACAGATAGTTTAATAAAATAATTTAGTTGGCGTCAAAGAAACACAGTAGTTGATGTTAATTTGTACATTAATTTCAATTTCTTCCAATGCTACAGGCATAAATAAAACGCAGATATTAGGGGACAGATAGAGGTTTATAAAAAATGATTGTTACCCATTGCAATGAATACAATTAAAATTCTGAAGGATTTAGCTTAGTATGGGGAATACAAAAATAAGAATTACATTGAAACCACCTTTTCATCCCAAATCGTCATGCTTGACTGTCACAAAGGAGTCAGAACAAGTAAAAGCAACGCTGAACAGTCCTTTTTGGGAAGAAAAGATCAATTCATGAACACAAGTTGTCTGCCTTATGTCTCCGGAAAGACTTGAATGGAAGTGAACAATGTGTGAAGAGTGGAAGTCTAGTGCCACTTCCAGTGCACAACAGTCATTGCAAAGTGTTCTCAGGAATACTTATTCCGTGATAATATTAGCTGTTCTGATTATACCGTTTCGGGCATTCTGATTTTCTATAGCTAATTAAAGGAATTACACCTACATAAAATATAAGTCCATGTAAAAATCCGTGTATTATAGTAATAGAAAGGATTCTATGTGTATTTACTTATATAGTAATGGTGTTTACAATTTCATAACTGTCCCAACTTGAGAAGACTATATTTATACGTTATAAGGTTATTTTGAAAAATTCCCTATGTCGCGGACGGGGCACTCATAAATAGCTTAGGGAAGGGAACAAGTGTAATAATGGCTTTTTGTAGAGATATTGTAGCGGTAACGAGATTAAGATACATAATACCTCGTCAGATTTAATGTAATAATACGGTCCTAGTATAGACAGCAGAAAATGAACAGGTAGTTACACATTATTATTTCATATGTGTGCCAGGACAGAATTTTGGAGTGATTGAAAAGTTTATAGTGCATTTAGGATTTGATAGAGTGTACAGAAAACAAACAAACAAATATTAGGGTAGAGTGAAGGGTAGGGAAGAGTTGAGAAGCAGTCACTTAAAATTTAATAAGGATGAAAAGAGAAAGAGACAGTTAGGTGGTTAGTAGGAAGAAGAGTGCATGCAAAGGGATCTTCAAAGAAATGTAATAATAAGTCTTTGGAATATTATATGAAGGTGGAATAAAAAGGCAATCATGAATCATAAGCGTAACTACAGCCAGTAAGTAGCTTGGCTAAGTTACGTAGGTAGGTAGGAAGAGGCAGCAAGGAGAGCAAAGGAGGATTTAAGTACACATGTAGTTGAGTTGGACGGAGTGAGGAAGCGCCTTCCTTTCCCACGGTGAAATGCCACAGGAGCGGATATGATGCTACTCAACTCAACTCACAATTCTTCTTCACTCCATCCAATCCACTATAATAAGAGATCCTATGAAATGAGTTAAATATATTGCCACTACCTGCCCTCGCTCCTTTTCACTAACTATATCTTCTTAACCTACAAAAACTCGCACTCCGCTCACATGGATCTAATGTAACTATAAAACAAGAGCAGTCGTAAAGTGATGTACTCCTTATCACAATAATATACAGTTTTAAGCTAGCGTTAAGCCCCTTTGATGCTCTCCCTATAACTAATACCTAGTCCTCTGTAATTACTTCAATTTTCTTTATCCTACATGCTCATACATGGACATCTACATCATTACACTCGCTATACAGTCCCACGTATTTACATATAACATTTCTATTTGACTATCCTACCTACTTATTTATTAGTTTTCAATGTGCACAGAAGAGTTCCTGACACAAATCAAAGTACCTCTACAATCTCCGTCTACTCCAGAAATTTCAGTTAATTACACTTTTGATTAGCGTTGAAAAAACCCATAATGTATGTTAATTAGCGCTACTAATTTAGAGTAAGGATTGAGACTTTTTTCAGGGTTTCAAAATACCTTGGCTTTTTCCTGTCAACAATTTCAATCAAATAAATTTTAATGGAATTTTTGAATCATAGTTAAATTAATAGCTGCAAAATCTTTATATTTAGACGAGAACATGGATTTGTAATTTTTGTAAAGTTTTCTGTCATTTCCAAGCTGACCTCTTTCACTTTTAACAGTGGAAAAGTGGAAACCTCAATATTCACATGTACCATACGATTATGAATGATGAGCATGACAACCTGGGATAAATCTTGTCTAGGTCATAATTCCATTAAATCATTTCACACCATAAGCTATTCATGCCGTCTGCGAAGTGCAAATAAAACTGCATTTTGTTTGCTTTCACACAAACAATTTTTTTGATATGTGCCGGTTACGATAAATAATTGCTCTATTTCATAGCAATTCAGTCAGTCTGTTCTAAAATAATTTAAAGATCTGCATAGATTGCAAACATCAATGACAAATATGCCAGATAAATAGAGAAATGTGCCAGCTAATAACAATGAAGAAATTCATAATATTGAATAAAATGCATCTTCTTACATGACGGTCGATAACGTCATTGCAAATCTGTAAAAGAATGCATGAATTTCGTCTGTCTAGAGTAGGGCTATACAAAGCATGAGGTAGTTTGACAAAATATGGAAATAAAATTAGCATGTGCTGAGTGAAAACCTTTGCTCTTGGTCTCTTGCTTTGCGGAATGCAAATCCACCGCAGAACAGGAACAGAGAAGAAATATGTAACAGAAATTGAGTCTTTTCGAAGGCATTTACTGATCAGGTAGTAAAGTGCCAAACCTCTGCAGAGGTTCCCACGAAAATTCCTAATTCAAATCAAATCGTTGGCTTAACTTTAGATTTAAGTGGTAAGAGTATGACTTCTAATATTTGGTCTATCTATAACAGAAGAGATCTGTGCTGCTATATTTGGCTATTCTAAGAAGACACGTTTGTGCATCAGCCGTGATTCGGGCATATGAACAAGACGAAAGGAAAAGAAAGGAAGTGAGGAGAACTAGAGTCTCAGAGCTTTTCCCATCTTAGGCCTCCTAGGACATTTGGCTATAAGATAGGGTTTTAAAGGAGGATGTGCAGGTAGGCTGAGGGATAAAGACAGGACGGTGTTATTAGATTAGAATGATCTCTCGTCGATTGTAAATTGATGTTTGAGTTAAACGAAAATGATTTTGGGGATTTTGTTGGTTGGTGGTGCTGATCGCTGATCTAATGGTGTGGTCATCCGAAAGACAATAAGTCGTCCAGCATAAAGGCCACACGGCAACAACTCCTGACTTGTGTACATCTGAGCACAATGTTTCCCTTTCAAACAATTTATCCGAAAGTCATCATCCTCTCTTTACGTTACGTAATTCAGTAGTTGCCTTTCAAGAGGCAAGACTCAGGGCTAGGAACATACATTTATTATGCAGGTAGTTGCCTACTGTATCTTACATATCACGATCCTCTTCGGTCTGTCTGACACAACTCTTTGTGGTTTCTTTCTCACCGAAACCTAAAATTGACCCTTGTGTGATGGCCACACAGTCTGCTCCTATAACAGTCAGACTCATGTGAGTGAGACAACTTTAACATCTTCTTAAGACACATTTATAAGATATCAACTCAAATATTATTCGTGCGCTATTGGAATCACTTATTTTATATTATTTCACGCTATTTGAACTTCATAAATTGTAAAAACTTATATTTTTCTTATGCATATATACATTCAATGTTGTTTATATAAGTGTCTCACTATAACTATAATATTTCTCTTATATATCCATAAATGATCCAATGGAGACAGATATGAAGACTTTAGCTAAAGTTTCTAGCTAACATTAACTATGTACTTACCTACATGAAGGAAAGGAACAATATTTAGGTATGCACGTTTCTACGGAAAATCTTTTGATTTGGGCATGAAAATTGAATGAACCAAGTTGAACGTATAAAGGGGGAAGAGAATTTCTATCTCTTTCAAATTCACCGAGAGTAATAGTTAGCATCATTCTGAAGACATTAAATTACAAAACAGCGGATCCTTTACACTTGACCAGAGCAGGTTAGTGTGGCTTCTTCAAAATATAAGGCGGAATCCCTAGCTACTGTAAGTTGTATTAGTGGGAGGTAGTAAATATATTTCCTTGCACCATAGACATTCGACTAAGAATTGATTCTCCTTGCTTCTTTTTGCTCAGATTTGACTTAGGGCTGTTTTTTGTTAGGGGAATTTAGTCGACAACCTCTGGATATGCCCGTGCAGACTGTGAGACTCACAATCAAATAAATCCAATCCCTTCGTATGATGCATTGGGTATCTATACAGTGGAAATGCATCTTCCCTGCAATAATGTGATAACCTCAATTGAATTCACGGCTCCTTTTTGCTCTTTAGCATCTCCTCCTTTTCACACACCACACACATAACCGATAATCACTTTATTTAGCGGCCTGGCCTACCTTCAACTCACTAACTACTATCTGCATAAGTGCTCTCTCCAATTCTGCATCAGTTTATATACTCTGCTTCACTTAAATCAACTCTCCTGCTTATTACCTCAAATGATGTAATAATAACCAACATTTATTTTTTCTTAATTTTACAGTCTTCTTTAATTGTTCATTATTTCCAAACATTGACAATAATTTACTAAAATAAATTTTCAAGCTGCTATTGCACATTACTATTTTACAATGCTTAGCAATAGTAAAGCTTATCTATTTACATGTCTATCTATCTAATATGATATGAAAACGTTTTAGAGTTTTACCATCAATCCGTTTATATAGAAGTTTTTAGTATCTTTAATGCTGCTTCCGTATTGGCCTTTTAAAACAAACTGTTAAGTGCAAAAAGATCACTGTGGGAAAAAACATATGCAAACACTTGAGTTTTAGTGTCCAACAAAATTGCATCAATGATTATGCAATTTGTCATTTTGTGCTGAAGATGAACAATACGTGAAAAGCACATGTTTAGGTGTAACATTTCTAAGCACTAGGTAATGATCACTAATTTTTAGTACTCTTGTAGTAATACACGTATACTAATCTGTCAGTCATAACAATGTGCTCCATTAAGTCCAAGAACACTATTTGCATTGTCGGCAGTTTTTTTCTACGGAAGCCACGGAAGCGATTTTAAACATTCACAAATATCACGATTAGTAGTTAGGCATGTTTAACAAGCTGTGTTTTTGTAGATATGGTTGTACAAGATTTTTGGGCATGTTTCATGTAGTACATGAAAAAAAGTTGTCACTGTTGTCAGATACACACAACTCAATGTATTTGTGGAGGAGTAACATGCTATTGATTGTTGATGATAAGGGAGATAATTAAAGGGAGATTGTAAAAACATTATATGTGAGCGCTACACTCAGTGTGCCATAACTAGGGAGTATAAAGGGCAACGCGGAGTGGTGGGCATGAAACATAATTGGAATGCCTCCACATGTAAAAGTAAATACCAGCGATGGATTACCAAATCAGTGGAAATGTTTTATACTCAAAATAACTTTGTATGGAAACTTTTCAATTTCTGATCTTATTGTTCTATTTAAAACCTAAATGCACATTAATTTTATGTATTGGTGAATTAACTGATAAATCTTAGAATAATGTAGCAAATAAATCGAATGGTGAAAATAAAAGGACAGGAAGTATGTATGAGTAAATGAATCATATGTTTTTTTGTGTGTAGCATTTTTGTTGTGAGGATTTCCCCTTTCTAACAATGGAACATTGAAAAGCGTCATATAGTAAAAGGATCATCTCGGCTAAATTCATATTTATTTATAGTTGGTTTTGAGTGATGCAGATTGGATATTGAATGAACACAGTCTTGTAGGGAATCGTGCTGGAGTTGTTTGCATTGAGTAGAAAACGCACCCTTTCTTTGTTTCGATTAGGATTATCCATGCAGTGTTTGCATGTGAGTGATTATGTGGACGTCACCTTCGTAAATGGAGCAGAGTGTAGCTAGGAAGGTTCTATGGTGTAGTTGTTAATTGTGGAGAGGAGATAGACACAAAAGATGAGCAATCGAATTTTTGATGGCAGGAGAATTGTTCACTGAATTTAATTCGTTTGTCTTTTCAGGGCCAATATCATTTCGGACTTGGAAGCTCATACGAAGGGGGTGAGCCTTCTGGCCCTAACAATGCCACACCTGCAGACAGCTGGGACACCACACCGCTACAAGATCATCAATTGACCCCCTTTAGCAGCGCAACTACAGACTCACCTAATACTCCTGCAAGTGTCAGTCAATACTATTTACAACAGGTAAACAAATTGTCACACTCATTCAACATTATTCAAACCCTTAAAATTCAGATAAACTATAAAAAAAATCAAAATGAGTCAAATATTTTTCTTGGATAGTCTTAGCACCACAAAAAATCATTAAGATCTAGGTAAATAAATGTAAGAGAATTAATTATTGATATGCCCCTAAAATCAAATGATTATTTCCGCTACAGAAAATTACGTAGATATTGATACGTAAATATTTATTTTCAAGTTATTGTTACCCGCAATTATTAAGATTCAAAATTATTTCCCAAATATAAGTGATTGCACTTCTAAACATTATCATTTTTCCTTTTCTAGTGAAGTGAAATGAAAACAGGGTCAGCATTTAAAAATACAATCCGCAGTATCATGGAGTAAAGAGCCGTGCATAAAGTAGAAAGTGTAGTTAATATGCGCCATCAATTCATCACTCCAAACTCTAAATAGATAAAAAAAATAATTAGAAAGGGTCGAGGTACTTCAGTGAATCATTAAGTACGTAGCTACCTAACTACCTATGTATAAATAGGATTTTCGAGGCCGAGAATTGATCTGCTGTGTAATTTCTAGTTTGGGTTGATGGGATCGTGTGTGGTGTCTGTGTAGTAATGATAAATGAGGATGAACCCTATAAGATTTATTCCTGTAAACCTAATACAGTTATTGCATGAATGCAACTCATTTATTTAGCTCGATTTTGTTGCGCAGAGTGATATGTGCGTGCAATCAGATCAGCAGCAGCAGCAGCAACAGCAACAGCAGCAACAGCAACAACAACAGCAGCAGCAGCAGCAGCAGCAAAATCAGCACTCGGAGATGAGTCCGAATCCGGTGAACTGCGGGCCACCTCAGCCTAATCAGCCCCAACAGCTGAACCTGAATGGGCACATTGACTTCGGGCAAGGCGGCGGTGGGCAGGTTCCGGTGCCAGTTTCCGGATCGGGGCTAATTGCAACACCTGGGGGTGGCTTGGTTCCTAACAATCCCGTGGATTTGTCTAATCCAACGAGACATCCGGCCTTGGATGACCGGAGACATCATCACTTCAAACATCACCACACTTTACAGCCCATCGGCACCATTCTACACAATCTCGGTGAGTCATGATCTTTCCTGCCCTTCTTATGCAAACACCCATCGCTTCCCATTCAATGCACTTCATCTAGCAATCTATCTAGTCCTATCTAAGGCATCTCTACGCTGACTGCAATCCAAGCCATAGAAACTAATTGAACACTCACACTCAATTAATTCAATAAGAGGTCATTAGTTTTAGCCGCACGTAAATAATTAGTCGTTACCTGCACACTTATACTTTGATCATCACGTGCGTGGCGTGAATGGAATATCGGAAGGCATCGTTGACATACTCCCATGAAGCTTACCTCCTCAATTCACACCACTCAGCACATGGAATTAAAAGGAAATTATCAGGATATCTGCGCAAGTATTTAACACTGTAGAAATATGCGTTTTTCTTTACGACGGGATAAATAATGTTTTATTCTGCTCTACGACAACAGTGCGTGGTTGGGGAATCTCTTTCAAGTATCTTTGACAACACGATTATCTGAACATGAAATCCGACACTTTCATCCTAAACATTTAACAGCGTGTCCCAATAATGACTGATAAAATTTGGGATTGAAGTTCTAATAAGACCACACATATGCAATATTATTATAGCTCTGCTGTGGATAACTAATAAATACGTTCACAGAATAATTACTTGCACTTACCAAAAATTTTGCAAGTAGTTTCTACACATGTCTGTCCCTAATGTATGTAATGATACACAATGTCTATATTGTCGTCATACGAAATGCATGCAATGGAGGAAAAGCGGATTTTTTGTTCTAAATATAATTTATGAGTGTTATAATAGCGATGAACTGTATGAAAGGAATTCAACTGAGTGACACTCTTATCTGGGTCTAGACTAGAAATATATGTCTAGTAACTTGTTATTATTGTATTTGTATAGTCCTGAATGGCACTCAATGCACATTACTTACAAGAGACTGTGCCTTACGCCCAATGTTTATGTACACAAGTACATTTCAAATAGCAGTATCTATTGTCGTGTGCATATTTACTCTAAAAATGGATTGTGACAGATAAGGTATATTATATCTTCCGTCCAATTCCAAAATACAACTATAGGCAAATGCGTCGAGTTTATTACGCTACCTACTGCAATAGTAAGGTGTGGAATGTACCTAGTGGTGATACTAAAGTAAAGTAAATCGAGAAGGGAATTATTTGGTTTGCAGACTTTGCACTATGTTAACACTATGCATTTGCGTTGAGTTGAGAGGAAGCTGACGGAGTGGGCTTATGATTGCCTATAGGAAGTAAAAAGAAGTGTTAGACTCTTCTTTCCGTGCCGTACAGTAAAATGTACAATGTGCACGGTAAAGAGTATCGATAAGTTATATTTTAGAGGATTGTGCTTTATATTGGTGGATGGCGTATTTGGAGACGGAGTGAGAGAGAGTGTGTACGAGGAAGGCAGAAGAGCAGCCCCAGTGGATGGCTATAGGTAGTGAGTAGAGACATATAGAGCAGAAGTTAGAGGAGAAGAGAAGGAGAGATCCCCATTCCAATTCCATGTCAAGGGAGATAGAAGTGTGGGAAAATACCCGTGTAGTCCAGGTGTTGCTGATAATTAAGAGCACTGTAAACAGAGAATGATAGACTCACTCACTCTTTCGCTCATTCCGCCTCCTCTATTTCCACATTTTCCACTTGTGCTCTCCTCGTACATAACGCACCGTCTACTCTCAACTCAAACCCCCCCACCTATACACTACCACCACTGTTCTTCCTTTTCTTTTAAATAAAATAAAAAACTTTTAATTTATCGATGAAAATCCCAAATTATTGCTGTCTATCTATGCGGGATTGGTTTTTTAAAAATTTCTAAACGCAGCAATTAAAGAAAAAACAGACTTTTAAATAATTTGTTAAGTGCCTATGAATTCGAGACTTGTAACTTATGTTATTGCGTTTTATTACGTCTGATTATGCCATTAATAATATGAACGCAATATTTCCTCATTTTTTGCCTCTAATTTTTATAATTAGGGCGAGAGCATTTTTATAGTAACTATCAATTAGGCTGCTGTGAATCTTTAAAGTCTTTACGGTTAGCACAAAGTCTTCCTCCAGTTACTTTGGTTAGTATGGTTATCTGTCCTGGTATGGTGCTTTAAAGTCCTACTGTCCTACATGGCACAGGCAGACCATACCAAGGCTCATCAGTCCCGAAATGATGGGATGGCGATCTTAAGCTATTTTGATGACCCAAGGACTATGCTGTCCAGCATAGCCCCCAATATTAATCCGATCTATTTCGACCAAATTGTGTGGCAGAAATTTCTGTAGAGGATTTCCTTGTGGGTCGTAGGACTTGACCATAGAAATTGTATCGCTGATGGGCTCCATCCTTTAGGGACTGAGAAACCTCGGTCCATAATATTCCATTATCGTTTTGTAAACCCATCTATGTATGTATATGCTCATCGGCAGTCAGTTTGGACTTTAGTCATCGTTTCTCTGTGTTCCATGTGCATTTCATTGTATTCTGTGGGAGGTGTAGGAGGTATATTTTGTCTCTGCTCCTTAAATACAACTTCCTAGGAAGGACGTGTCAAGGTACATACATGTTAATATTGCATCAGTGTTAACACCCTTGCTTGCCTTCTGTTGGCAGAATTATTTTACTATTGCAATGCTATGATAGTAATTTAATGACTAATACATCGTAAATGATGTAGTGGCCAACATTCGTATCTTATTTCGTTATATGAGGAAGCGGGTGACGTGTACTATGTGTATACATGTGTTTACAATTATACTTACACCAAAGCTGATGAGCAGTATGCATGCTCTTGCCTTTTCTCCAGTTTCATATTTTCTTTCATCTTTCATATGAGATTAATTATCTCTGGTACACATGGTAGCAAGTCCAGGTTGTGCTGTTTGTTAACGATTTCATTTACATACATTTTATTCGACTGAGCTCATTTTTGAATGAATTCAAATAGATGGGTAATGTTTTAATATTCATTATCTGTGCGTTAGACTTGTCAATTAACCGTCATTGTTGTTGAATTCACGTTACTTTGTTGCTATTGCTCATGCAACAATTGAGAATTTGGCGCATTGTTAATACACAAGGATTTTGTAATGAATTTGCATACATTTATTTACCTGTTATTGTATGGTGCACAGTCTTTTTAATAGTATTTATTGTTAGTTCTTTTATTTGATATACATTCACGGAGAGATAAAGCCCCAAATAATAACTGAAGGAATAAGCTCCTTTTTCTAAAACAGATGAATAGACCTAAGTATTAAGTATCTGCATCTAGATATGACATTAAGAGTAGGTTATAGAAATATGTCTTTTGAATGTGTGCTATAGAACGGTTGTTGGATCAATGTATTTTTTGATGCGAAGCGATTAAATCGCCCTTTCCACTGCACCTGTGACAGTATGAGTGTTATAGAGATTTCATAGAGAGAATATTGTGTATCCAGTGTCGTTCCTATGTAATTGCCTTTCCTATCCTCAATTTGTGTGCACTTGCTAACACTTGAGCCTTAGAACTGCACTCGAGTGTCGACGAACTGTTATTCCGACATTAGATATTGATTGTGAGGTCATATTATATTTTATAGATGGATGAGCACAGCTGATGATGACGATGATGAGTTTCTATTTGTATCGAATTGAGCCCTTGCTTCCTACGTAACATTTTAGTGAATGGCACTAGTAGAGCGAAATGCATTAATGCATGCACTGCCTAAATATCTCTTTGAAGTGCCTAAATAGATATAAGAATTTATAATGTGTACAGGGGAACTCCCTGTAACTGCAACATCCACTCTGATGGAAAGCACAACAATCTCCTCACTATTATTATCATAATACACGAAATATACCTATATAGTACCTATGTATACATGCATCATGAAATTTATCCCCATTCAGTCAGCCTTTCCGAATTATTCGAATTAAGATATTTCTTTGCCTATTGAAAAATTACATCAAGGATAAAAAAATTAAGAGACGACAAAGCAATTAAATAAGCTAGAGACACTAAATAACGGCATATTATAGTAAACTAGAGACATAGAGAATAAGGATGTGAATTTGATGCGCTTAATATCATAACTTAGATCAACCAACAATGATATTCATTCACATGTATGATATCAGAAGCAAATGAACAATCTCGCTCCTTGCTTTAGTTAAAAACTGAGTGTGAATGGGTTCCTCTAATATCTTTATACCATTTTAGTATTTATTATGAATTCTGGAGACTCTGAATTTGGATATCGTTACTGCAATTTGTGCGTGTATCAACTGTCTATTAAAAATCAACTCATTTTGTTATGGTTTAATAACTAGCTAATTGGAACAATTTTTTGTTAGCAATAAGGTTAAAGGTGTCAAAAGCTCAAAAAATAATCGGTTGTAGTTGGAGGAAGCCAAACGTCTTATGGCCAAACCAATAATCGCATACAGTCATTTATATTATGTGATCGGTATTCGTTACATAACCTCGTTTTTTTGTTCATGTCGGTCGTTGTAGGGTAGGGCAGTAGGGTAGATATGCACCAAAAAAGTACCTTTTATTGATACATTTCTATATATTCAAACTCCGTATCAAAAATGAATTAATTCAACATCAGATAACAAAGGAAAAGCATTGCAGTCAATGTCAATGTTATTATAACAACTTTTGAATGGAGAATGGATTTAGCATAGATGGGCTGTCAAAACAAAATTAATCCACAGGAAAGTTGCCTTCTAGCAACATTCTTAATTTAAATTCAAGTGTTCTACATGATAAAAAGCACAGCAGATATTAATAAATTTTAAAATGCATCTAAAGCATAAACACGCTGCATAAACTATTAAACAGTTGGCAAGAATCCATTCTGATTCCTTTCACTGAGAACACAAATGAATGCTATAAACTGAATATGCAATAGTAAAATAACATAAGCAAGATAGTGAACTAATGGTAAACCCAGATGTTGACAGGACAATAAATGAGGAAAATTCAAAGTTAAAACAGCATTCATTTAGATCCTGAGGCATTTATACAAAAAACAAAGAGAAAAAATGTAATTTTCAGAAAATCGCAATGAAATTATTATAACAAAAGTGTCTTTTAACTACTCATTGGAACGAAATGGGAATTGTGTGGCAGAGAGAGTGAAAAAGGGCTATAGATAGAATTGGGCTGGGCGATTGCATCACGGCAAGTAAAATTGGCCTTCAGCAGTTGGTATCAGTCAGTCAGTGCATAAGTCAAAGGAGTTGAGAGAGAAAACACTTGAGGTTCCTTCCTTGTACTTATTTAGTTCCACTCATTACAAGAGGTTTTTGAGGTTGAGTTTGGTTGGATTGCGCCTTGGAGTCGAAAGACCGAATCCGGGCAAGTTTCCTCCCAATGACTCTGAAATGTCATGTGCAATGCAACGCCGTGCCCTGCCTTTGTTCACTAAAATTCCGTCCTTCTGCTTTCTCAAAATTAACTTTAGCCCTGCTCTTCTTCAACATTGTAAAATAGTGAGAGAGAGAGAGAGAGAGAACTACAGAGAAGTTTACAAGGTAGACAAGTGAAAGCTGAAGAGAAACAAGGCATTTCTATTCCGATTCTCAATTCCAGGCAGTTGCAGACAAAATAGGCATTTACGGCAACTCAATAGATACAAAGTTAGCTACAAGCGGGGAAATGTGGAATAGAAGAGAACTGGAATTCAAAGGAAGTCGTGATTGGGATGCGCTAGAAAAACAATGCACGTAACATCATTCCGTATGGCAATATAAAGTGACAAATCCAGATTTTCATATTTTTTTGCATTCTACCTTATTCTCTGGGTGAATTATTGGAATAGAAATAATAAGTTCAATATTATCCTCTCAATAATTGATCTTTTTTGTTATTATGCGCCGTTGTTTGTTGGTCAGTATAGAAATTTCTAAAATTGGATTGATACTGGCACTGCCATGATATTAGTCTATTTATGATTCATGACACGGATAGGTTACACTCAATGTACATTGTTAGCAAGCAGAATGATGTTGCAATTTTGACTTTCCCCATTTCCTTCCTCCAGGTTAAGGATATTATTGTGAGGTAGGAAGGAGAATTTTCAATTTAACAGGTCCAGTTGTCCCTGACAGGGCCGTACAGCCTGCACTTACTTACGTAGTGTGTAGGCAAAAGAAATTTTGTTTGGGATGCATGTGTTGGCAGAGTTGATAGTTCTACTTACAGTTAGAAATGGGTTTATCTGTAGCCTCTGTGAATGTGCATTGCATGTGCATGGAGTTGTGGAAGTGTAACCGAGTTATTGCTCTCCTAGTACGACGTCCATTCACGTACTACAAATAGGAGGAAGCAAATGAGCTCCTCTCCTATTCCCATTCCAGTTTCTCTTGGATTCGGATGAAGCGTAGCATTCGGGTCACGAAAAGCACACAGTCTACACAAAGTGCACACAACAGAATCATGTTGCCTACATTTAGTCGGAAGTATGCAGTTCGTCAATTGTAGTGACCACCTTACTAAATGTCATTGGACTTTATTTCGTGGATTTAAAAGGAGTCTTTTTACACATTTCTCGAATTTCACTTCTCCCATTGCAAACATAACAAATTCTTCGAAATCCAAACGAGCCCCTGTCAATTCAGTTTCACTTCATCAACTGACATTTCCCTATTTGTGAGTGACACGAAAAAGAGTTTAGTTAATTGTGACTCTGGGCTCGTATGCAACTGCACTAAACCTTTATATAAAGCCAAGTAAATTGTAGCACGGACTTTATTATCCATTCGATTAGTTTGGGGATCCTAAGTGTGAGCATTGCCTCCGGCGAACAAATATTAGCTTTCGTTTAAAACTCAATCAGGATCTTATTCTTCACTTGTGTACTAATTTGTGTGTTCTCCCATGTAATGCACTTTTCTATCTCAACGTATTCCAAGACATTCCAAAACTAACTATGATGCACTACATTTATCCAACAAATCAACAATGTAAGTATGTGTCCCGCATAAAATTCCATCACTAACATATTTTATTTCCAAAAATTCTTCTGTCCATAAAGTTTTGACGAGTATTGCAGTCTTTTGTCATTTTAATAATGACTCGTTATGTTATCGTGTGAACTCTGAATTAGAAAGGGACTTAGGATAAACATAACAACAAACTCGATGAAACTGTTTATTAGCCAGTGACGTAGTGACATGCACCATTTAATTTGAAGGCTTGAACTGTAAAGTAATTATAAGCCCATTTTAAGTATTTCAAATGCAGTGAATGTTGCTACTTAACTTGACATGCAGTGATAAGGATTTCTTTGTCATTCGCTGACTCAAATCCATTCTCTCTGTGTGCAAAGCGCAAAAAACTTCTCTTTCGCAATAAATAATAGCAAAAGTATTTTGAAGCATACACTAACTACATTGTCACAACTCCTTGGCAAAATTGAGACTTGAAATTGAGAACAACGAATCCATGCTCTCAATGAACTACGTTCTTAAAAAATATCTGTATATCAAGTCCTTTTATTTATTTACTGTGTATGTGCATCTCAGTCAACAGTCCACACAGAATGACAAATAACAAAGTGTCCACATAATTCGTTATACCTCACACTGCTAGGTCCTGTTTCATGATAATCTCTTTCTCTCCTCCTCACTCTCCTTACTCATACTCTAAAAATTGCAAGAAAAACTCATCAACGATACAGCAAAAAAACTTTTGCTGACATTGTAAAGCGACAATAAATAGTTTATTCTATAGATAGCAGAACAAAGTGAGGGACATAACTATTTGATTTTTGTACTTGATAAGAAATCCACATTTTCCAGCATTCATTCTGACAATTTACTTGTATACGAACTAACCAATAATATTAAAACGTTAAAATATTTTTAATATACAAAAAGTTAAGTATTACTAGCCCATCACAAGCATATTGAGATTTTTAACTTCATTTGCTAGTCTAAATGCATTGCCTGCCATTACTTAGTAATCAAATAAATTCCAATGTCATTAAATTACCTCTGTTACTGTTCGCAAAATAGCCATTAAAAATAATTGTTTATTACACAATATACATCCAACGAATGAACCTACAGAACTATTATAACTACACTAATATTTAGTAATTTTCACAACATTAATAGAAAAGTGCTGGAGAAGCAGAAACTTTACATAGTCATAAGAAATAATCGACGTAGTGACTATCTTGTGTTGTTTTGTCTTCTCTCGACACAACTATTCCCAGGAATGATCATAACGGCAAAGAATCTGTTGAAAATCGATGAGTTGGCAAGGGAATTAGTTGTAACTCGTTCAATGCCCCAGAGCGATGTTTGTCTCCCGTTTGTCGTGAAGAAATCCGTGAGTTCCCAGGCGGCAAGGAGTTGCAGGAGGATTGGGAAGGTGGGAGGGAGTTTGATCGTCGGACAATTGTGCTGCGGGAGAGTGAGATCAGTTGGGGCGGGTCGGGAGTAGCGCACTATGAACTATATGTCATTGAGTTCCTCCACACATGGTCATCATCACCGGACAGCCTCGCAACTGAACAATCACTACCATGCCCACAGCTCCAGTGTGCACTCACACTACTACAACTACAGCAACAACAACGTCAGCCACTCGTCCGCCTCCTCGTCCTCGGCTTCCTCTGTGTCTCCGCCGCCGCACCCGCCGCCACCGCCGCACCTGTACAACCACCACCACCTCAACCACCTGCACCACCACCACCACAACGCCTTCGCCGCCGCCGCCGCCTTCACCAGCCTCTCGGCCGCCGCCACCGTCGCCCTCTCCGCCGCTGCCCACCAACAAAACAATTCCTCCACCTCCAACTCCCCCGCACTGTCCAGCAGTCCCGTCGTGTCTGGCCGAGGCTCTTCTATGACTTTGTCCGCTGCCTCTTCCTCCCCGCCAGACACCAGCGCCACGTCTTCTCTCAACAAAACACCCGCCCCTCCCGCCAACAACCCGCATCAGCTCAGCCTCAACCGACTCTCTTCCGAGATCGCAGCACACGGCTTAGCAATTGAGGATCTTCCTCCCGTGCCTTCTTTTCTTGACCCGACCTCCCTCCACCACTTCCCATCCGCATTCGTCTCCCATCATCATTCGCATCTCAACTCTCATCCGCCACATCACCACCACCACTCTTTGTCCACTTTCGGAAAAACAGGATCAGGTATTCTATTCTAACCCCAATTTTAGATTTACTCTACTTTAATTTAGAACAATAATTTGTTTTGATACACTCAAAACCGGGAAATACTTTATTTCTTCTCATTTTTTGGAATACTCTGTGGAATAGGTACTTAAAAATATAGCCAATTTTACAATAATATATTTTATAAAGATACCTATAATATAGCAAAGAGTTGTAGAAGTTGCTAAAAGACAAAATCTAATCCCCACCGTTTACCCTGTACACTATGTCTTGTGTACGTTTTGTCTCTAGACACAAAAAGCAATTTTCCGCATTAGAGTGTAGATAATAACAGATTATAAATTGTAATTTCCCTTAAAAAAGATTAAATTGTGTCGTAATGCATATTTATCTGTATTAATTAGATGTTTTGGTCAGCAGCTACGTATAGGGAATATTTATTGTTTGTGTTTGTCAATGGTAAAAATTGTTTGGCAGCTTTGAGCATTCTCAATAATATATTTCCCCAGCGCAGTAACAAATATGTTTTGCATGAATTATGTGCTGAGCGAGACAGACAGGAAGTAAAGAATGTAAGACTCCTAACTCTGCTCACTACTCACTCATGTCTAATGACATAGGTAGGTAGGTAGGTAGGTAGCATTACAAATTGTTTAGCATACCGTGCGATGCCACGCTAATGCAACATGAGCAAAGTAAATCCAGTTGATAAATGGATGCTACAGTAATATTTCGCATTGTTTGACAGTTGGATTTCAAACTTGTCTCTAGAACGCTACACAACTCTTCCTCTTCTAACAAACTCTTCATCTCAGTTAGAAAGATACACTAACGATTTAGACGTCTCTTATGCCTTCAAACTGTAACGTCGTTACAATTTCAGTAACTAGCCACTTGGAAGTAAGTAGCTGTACTACACTTAATATTTGTGTATTTCTACCATTTTCAAATTAACTAATTCAAAATTCGTCGAGCTAGTAGAAGTTTATTATTTTTCAGCAAACTAAATGTGCAATAAATTCAACTGTGCAAAGTTTGAAAATATTTTACAAATGAATTAGCATTGAAGTCAACGACGTTTTGCTTTAAGGATGAGAATAGCTATCAAAAATTATTGTAAAGGTGACAGTACAACTTGGAAGCAGACAGTTCGTGTCAAATTATTAAGCTAAAGAAAAGTTATGCTATGCTAGTGGAAAAATATTTTATTGATTTTCGTATTCAAACTTTCTGTGCATCCTTAATTTGTATTACGTGATGACAGTAATGAGAAAGGGAAATCCCAAAGATAAATAAAATAAATGCATGTTTACTTACTATCAGGAAATGAGTGCAAAATTGTTTGAATTTTGAATAGCAGAGCTGGTGAATAAGAATCTCCGCCAAAGTGCACTTTTATAAATAGTGAATGAAATATGCAGTTGGGTAGGAGAAGAAATGGCGTCGCTTTAATGGTTAGCCTTAAAGGTTCTTTTAGGGATTGTGAGTGTGCTGTAAGAAAGCAGTTAAGAGTTATAGTATGAAGTTATGTGTTTTCGAATAGTTCATTCATTTATTCCATTCCATTTTGTTGGGAAAGTTGAGTGAAAGTTGTGTTAATATATGTAGAGACCTCAGAAGTTAAGTAATGGGGCAGAAGAACAGAAGTAAGCCAGGAGAAGCCTCTGTGCTTTAATAGTCAGATATTATATTGCACAATGCATAAAAGTCGTTATTTCCAAATGGGAGTTCATGTTTCATAAAGCCTATAGCCACTTTAGTCTTTATAAGTCTAGTAAAAAATGCTCTTTTTTGAAATAGAGGGTAGTTACTTAGTGTGGTGGCTGTTATATTCGAATGTAAGGAGGAATGATATTTAGTGTCTGTGAGTATGTACATAGGTAGTACTTTATGTAGCAAACTAATGGATTGCATTGGGAAGTGTGTTGAGAGAGAAGGAGGAAGAAGAAGGGAAGCTACAGACTTAAATTCAAGTCAGCTAAGGTTAGCTTTCCGTAGCTTTCCTCTGTTTTGCACTAGTAAATACATTTGTCTACGTGTGTTGGCCGTGTAGCAGTAGGTGTGAGTAGGAGAGAGTGCTATAGAATTCGGGAGTGGAGAGAGCCTCCAAATATTCCTCGATAGAGTTGAGCAAGAACTTTGGCTATACAGAAACTGGCAAACTGTGAGCTGAAAGTGTTTGAGAAATGCTGAAAGTCGGTCTGCTCTGGTCTTCCACCATGAGAACTGGCCAGCTGCCGCCGCACAGAAGAAGAGTAGGAAGGAAGGATGCGATGCAATGCCAGTCTACACATAATACTCTAAATTCTTCCTTCCGTCTTACATATCTGCCACAACGAGGAGTCGTAGTGAGAAAGGAGTGAAGTCTATGGCCGCCAGTCACTTTTATACCTATAAATAGTCGAGTCAAGGAAACCCATCTTCCCGTCCCGACTCTTCTCCTCCGAAATTCATCCTTCATAGTTCAGTTTCTAGGACGCACATCGTTTTGTCTTTTAGCCGACAAATTCTTTTCTACACACAAATAACTACTCACTCCACTCCCTTCTCCACACTTAGCCAGCTATCTGTAAGTCAACAACAAACATGGCAGTAGTCAACGGGCTCATACTATCCTATTCAAAAATTTAGTCTATTTCTGGACGCAGAGGAGATTTACAATAGTTTTAGCGAAATTTCTACAATAGACACAAGTTGTAAAAGATGGAGACAAAATTTACACACATGTTAAGTTGAAAGCATCCATAATAAATAAGAAAAAACAAGGTAGCTTATACACGAAGAATGACTGCTGAAGTTAGATTGTTTTAAATTTCCTAATTACTAATGGATTTTCTTTGTGAAATGAATGAGTAATAATTTAGCAGAAGTTATTAAAGAAGACAAGGGTAACGAAATTTTCGGTTATTTGATTCTTGCAAGAAGAAATGTATAAATGTTGTGAGCTGTAGTTGTAGCTAAGAGTCTGTCTAGGCTGAGCATCTGTAGCCTCCCCACTATCATCCATCTTGTCGGTGGCTTTCAATGTGTCATGAATTCCAAGATTGGTTAGCTATATAGCAGTTTCCAGTTAAGTAGTGTTATAATTTATCCTTCGGCATAAATATCTCTGGCACGAAAATGCTCTAATATATCCTTTTACAGCGACTACTTAATAAGTTTCTAGTGACAGTTAGAAGTTACAGCAGTGAGAATGTTTGTATAGGTACTACTAGACTTTGTTGTTAAAGGTCTTAAAGTTCATATGTATTTTTAGTTAGGAAAGAAAATTAAAAGAAAAGTTAGTTTCTTTTGGGTTGGAATTGGAGATACTAAACGTCAATATCACCTTTGGTTTGTCTGTGGCGGAGCTAAAGGGACTGAACGCTCCTATTCTCGCAATAATTCCATTTGAAATCCGTCGTCACCGAAGAAGAAGATAGGAGAAAGTTAGAAGAGGGCAAACATTTTCCTTGGCTCCAGTTGTAAGTAATGTCTCTGAATTGAGAGAGAGAGAGAGAGAGAGTGGTGCTACTGCGACTAAACTCTTGAAAACTTTGTTGTTTTTTCTAAGTAAATCATTTAGGACAGGAGGGAAGACATGATCTAGGTAGTCGAATGGTTCTGCCTTCTCGTTCCTTGCCTCCTCACCAGCTTCACTTAAATTCAGCTCAGCCACCGTTTTCTCACATCAATACTGAAACTTTCACCTGGCATGACAGCAAGGAAAATTTAGGGCTCTATATGGAGCCTTCCTACATAATTCTCACAGTGGCACGACGTCTATCTTTCTAGCAGCTACCTAGCCACTCTTTACGAACATCTATAAAATTAAAACAGAGACTCCGCCTAAAGCGCACTGGCTTACTACTATTCTTTGTCTGTTCAGAGAATCTTAGCAATTCTATTCCTATACGCCGCTGGCTCTAGCCTTTCATTAGAGGGCCAACGTGACGTAAACACTAAAATCAAATTGATTCACAAGCTCCTTGTCTAAATAATATACTTCCTTCCGATGGATGGAAAAAACTATTAGAAATATATTGAAAAACAACCGAATTTCATTCGCAAACAAAGAATTCCACTAATCTTTAATATCTAAAGTTTTTGACTTTAACAATTAGTTACAATTGCCGAATTAAATCTTTTATAGTCTAAAAAATTGTATAAAAGCAATTAAAGTCCTGTTTATAATTTAAGAAGTATGGCATAGGATTAAGATGTGTAAATAAATGTTCCCAGTGATTCATGTGACATATTCCTTGAAGTTTTAAGCTTTCTGCAGGAGATTTGTTTCTGTAGGTATATACGTGTATGGACTGTTATTACATTTCTATGTTAGAATGTGGGACTGAAACAGTTTGTAAACGGAATAACCATTTATTAACCCTGTTATATAGTGCTAGCTGCTATTTGTATGCAATATTGGGGTTTACAAAAGGTTGTATGGAAGTAAAAGAGGATCTAATACCTTTATTTTAGCTTCTTGTTATCATTTGAGATTGAGTTCAACGGGAAGTAACGAAATGTTGGTAAAATACCTTTATGTTGTGACGATAGTAAGTATGTTTGGAAATGAGTAGGCAGGAGGTAAGATTCTAGCGATAGGTTAATCATTATATCTGTAAATTCATTGCGTTTTAATCAGACATGACATGTCATGCCAAGGCATATAATTTACAATCATGCATGCTTTTGCCAATAAATCAACTTGCCTCATTTTACTCTAGTGCTTTCAGCTAGAACTAACTAACTACAGTACAGAACCATAAAATAAGTAAATACACATAAAAAAGGTGCATCCTACTAGAACAACTAACGTCAAAATACTTAAAGCCACTGCATAATTTCACAATTGAATATTGCAACTGAAAGGCACGCAGTTACTAATATTTAGTTGGGGGCACTTATCAAGTTCCCCTTTCCTGTTGAGACAGCGACTGTAATGACACTGCATATGAAGTGCTTATTTGCTAGAATTTACTGTCGTTAAATCCCAATCTCTATGCAAGTGTAAAACAGTGCAAGAGTTGTGAGTAGAGCAAACATGGCGATTATAATCCAATATAATGTGTTGTAAGGTGCATTTAAATAATATCTAGAAAGTCATATAAAATGATAAGAAGTCGACCACCAGCAAATGCATTACTAATTTGTATTTATTATTACTACTCCATATGTGAGTACTGCTATCACATTACTGTGCCCATAAGAAAGTGCATTTTATCGTTTGGTGCTACCCTTAGTACATGATGGAGCAAACTTTTTAATAAAATGTTGTTAGTAGTCAATCTCAACAGAGTCAACATGCTAAATCTCATTGCAATGGGTTTTTGATTTTTCTTCACATTTAATTTAAAACAGTCATACGAAGTTGGCATTTAAATATTCAAGAATGAAGAAATAACTTACTAAAAGAGGGAATTATGGCGAATTGTGCATAATTAGCCAATTGCTTGGTGGAATAATCGGGTTTTCAAAAAAACTAGTATGAAAGTGATAGAAGTAGCCTTGAAGGAAAATAGAATGTAGTGAAATGGGTAAATCCATATCATTTATGTAAATGATGTTGTTAAATAAAGAATATCTGTAATACACAGTATGTAGATTAGCAGAGATTAAAGTGTAATAAAAACAAGCTAGGCAAGTTTCTCTAGTTTAGGCCAGTGCTTGTAGTTAGTAAGTGTCCTAAGTACCTACCTATCTTTATATAAGTAGCTAGGTACATATGGCAAGATTTTCGCTCTCCACGGTTCTTGAACGTGTTCTCAACTGCAAATCAATTGAAAGGTTATGAAGGAATGAGAAAAATGCAGTGTATACTTTTATGGCTGTATGTCTGGATTTATATGTACATATGTGTATTTCCTGCATTCTACATTAAACTGGACTAGACCGGACTGGAAGAGCCGGGCTCAAACTCAGTTTTTCTTTTAGTTGCACAGTGAAGTTGTTAGGGATTTGATTAAAAAGATATGCTGAGTCTAGTTTCATTCAATAATTTTTATTTCACATTTGACTAGGTAGTTATAGGCTCATAAATTGAAAAAGTAGATTGCTCAAGCTGAAAAGATATCACATTACAGGAAATAGACGAGTAGCAGGTTATTTATTTTGTTTTAACATGAAAAACTGAGAAAATTGTGGAGTGGGAGGAGTAGAGAGAAGGCAAGGCAACGCAAAGTTCTACTTATGTCTTTAATTGGTAGGTTAGTAAGGATGTAGATGGACGAAGGAGATGCACGATACACTCGGCTTCGACATTGCATATGGGAATATTTTCACACTATTAAGTTTCATTTGCATGTGGGAGTTGAGTTTGTATTAGAGCCTTTGGGTTAAAAGTTGGTTTTTATGAGTAAGACTGGTAGTGTGGGGCCTCCTAAGGTGCAACCTTTCTGATAGGCCCATTTCAGTGTAATAATACATCATAAGTCAGTTTTCTGATGTAGTTAGCTTACAGATAAATCTTTATCTGCCTAATTAAATACTAATGTTAGTGCGTATTTGTATTTGTTCATGGTTACTTAACCACGTTTTAAGTTTATTGAGGTAAACCCCAAAAGTCTTTATTGCCTCTTCGTCCTTCTTGGCAGTCTTCTTCCACACTCTCACCACTTCATGAACAACAACAACAACCTATCAATTTATTATTAAGTATTTTCTCGACTTTCATACAATTATCGAGCACAGCTTCCAGGGTTATTATATAACACATGCATATACACACTTGTCTGTATAGCCCTAAGTAAGTTACTAGAATCTTTGCGGTTCAAGTTCACACGTGAATCTGATAGCAAAATGGCTAATTACGCAATACTCCCTTTTGAAATATCCGAGCAATAAATGATGTCTGATAAATATTAGTGCTCATTAAAAACTGAGCTGCACCAAGTGTATTTAGTGGATGCTAATTATGTTTCGAACTAAACAATTTAGAATAGAAATTCTGTTGCAATCCCAATTGCAGTTTTTTTGGGCTTTTTAGGTATTTAAGTGACTACAAATATTATCTACGTGCTTACATGTGCAAACACATGGCTAATGGGCTCAACAAAGACATTTAAGGAGCCGAGCTTCCTATATAACTATTCCTTTTTTGTTTCAAACAGAAAATCCACTTAAAAGCTTGATTTTGCTAAGATGGGAAAGGGGAAAGGTTTTAAATGTGTGAGAGAGAACAAATGTTTCATTTTTTTCATATAAACAGAAGAGACTGTCTGTAGATAAGCTCAAAGTCCTACAGAGCTACACTGTCGAAAACAAAGAAAAGAACTTCAATTGCTAATTCCCCACTTTCTATTGAAATTGGTGTAGGAGTTGAATTGAGGGTGAGGGCAGTAAGGGGCTCCTCATATATTCAACAACAACCCCAACCTTTTTAGCCATTTAACCAATACCCTAAGCTATACACACCGGAGGCCGCAATAAACTCCAACTCTGCATCTTATTCAGTTGTATGGAGGGATATGAGAATAATATTCCCCAAATTAAATCCTTGTTTCATGTTATCCATTGAACGAACCTCTCAATAGATCGTTGAGATTTTCTGTAGCCTTAAGTGAGAATTGAAAGGTAAACAATGGAGATTCCCTATAACTACAGAATAATTATACAACTCTGTATGTACTTATTGGGGATCTTATCTAATGTCCACTATGTTCACTCTTACGTAAATAATTCAGTATGAGACTATACTTGCTAGATATTTAATACACGACGACACCAAATACCTAAATGCAAGGCTGTAATTCACGACGTGTATAATATTTCCGATATCTGCTATATTTTCCCTCTGTGTAAACAACTCAAAAATGTTTGCATTTCTTTGCACTTTAGCCTTCCCTCAAGTCTGACTGAATCAATTGTTGAGTACGGGCTAACCTGAGAGACAGGTAGCTACAAAAAGTATCACATTTCCTTCCACTGTCTTCTATTTGCATTTCACTTAATACAACAATTCAAGAATGTTGTATATGCTGCGAAATAGCAAAAGTCAATTATTTTTTTCTGCAGGCAAGATTTAGTAAATTTCAGATTATTAGCTAAATAGTTAGCTAGGTACCTACCGAGTTTTCTGAGTGTATGTAATTCCCTACGTAAGCTAATGCTAAAAAAGTAACCGAAAGCGACAGTCTTATAGTAGACGACAGGAATTAAAGGGTTCGTTGTATTTGTTGTAAAGGATTTTGTATTGCAGTATATAGATTTGAGTGATGTGTACAGGAGATAAAGTCCAGGAAAACCATTACTATACACAGATAGGGACATAATATGTATTGCACTCATTGTATGTAGTTTATTATGTATACTTTATGGATGATGATAACCCGCTGTGAATAATTGCCATTCTAAAATGCTTCGTCATGCAATGTAAATGGACAGAAAAAACTTTACACTGATCTTTTGTCCTTATATTAACTATAGTCTATTATAATAGTTTTTTCATCAACATATCCATTGGATTTCCAGTTCATTATCTTTTTCTAGAGCGGACTCCTTACTTCTTGCGACAGGAAACTAGTATCTTATTATTCTCTATCATATAAATCTGTGCCATACTAGACATTGCTCCAAAATTGAATATGAAACTATAGTGCTTATTTTATGCAGTGTGCGCTTTTGCCAAAGATCATTTTGAAGTTCTTTAATTTTGGGGAGTTTAGAGGTCAGTAACCGGACAAGTATATTTTAGGCATCCATTTCTTCTGAAACTTATAGACCTCTCTTATTCAGACACATAGAGATTGTGAGTTGAAAACTGTAGAGTTAGCTAATTGTGATTGGTGTTCCTACCTTTTGTCTAGGTGCTATAATAGTCTGCTGCGCAGAGCCATAGGCTGATCTTCAAGCTAGGCTTAGACATAAAGACGGGTTTTTAGCATCAGTCAAACTTGAAAGAGAGCTGACGTAGCCTGCTAGCTACAACGAAATGAACACAATAAAGACGTAGGTACTCCTACTTCGTATTATTACGCATTTGACTAAACAATAATGATGCAGCACGCGATTTTTCTTCAAAGGAAAATAGAACTTACTTTAAGTACTTAGTATGCATTCACGTGCAGATACTGTGATCCTCTTGGCTAAGCTATCCACCTATAAACTCGTTGATAGTACCTGCACATACATTCAACGATAAACAACGTCTATGGTTCGTTGGATGCGCAAAATAGATTTTTCCTTCATAGCAGGAGCTAATTACATTTCCACTGTATATAGCTACATGTACTACATGCGAGCCTATTAGATTTCTTCTGCAGACTACAACTGTAATTACTCCCTTCCACCATCAATCTCTACTATCCTTCAATTTTATTTTTCTGTTATTGCTCAAGAATAAGGAAATGGAGTATCTATATGAGCCAACTGTGAAAAACAGCATTAGTCGTAAGTTCTAGCAGAATATTCGCAAACAAATATTCTTCAAAAATCAATGAGCGCCTTAGCAGGCTTCAAAAACAATTCTATTTAGGATCTGCTGTAAATATTTATAAATCAGAATGAATTCTGCAATAATCGAAGTGCATATAATTGTCGTTAAAAAAGGAGGCTGGTGTAATGTGTGATGTCCGTATCAAGGGATGGGTACAAATGAAATCGGAGGAAAGGCAGAATGTATCTGACCAAAGGTTTCCTCGAATTTCAGTGTGGAGATAGTGAGGAAGTGGTTGGGAGTGAGAGAGAGTCAGGATTTTTCCTCTCGGAGAAAATGGATATCGAACGGAGAGGGAAAGTTTGTTCGTGGACAGAGTGAAGGAGTTGAAGTTGGTAAGGGACGAAGACGTAGAGTTGTGTCAGTTGAGCGGGTGAGTGAGTTGCTAATACGGACTGTGTTAGGGATGTGATGAATTTCGGGTAGTCGTGGGAAGGAGCAGGTGCACGTCCTTCCCTCCTTTGCCTCTCTCTCGCCCGTCGACTCCTCAACTCTCCAACTCCTGCAAGTCCTGGAACTGGCTTTCTTTCCTTTCTCTGCGACGAGAGCCCCTTCCATTGGCTCCTCTCCCCCCAACCTCACTTTCCAGTCCTCAACCAGAATTCACTTTCCATCCGCCCGTAATGCATAACTGAACAGCCTCACATATTTCTCATTCTCACTACTTCCCTCCAACACTTCTCCTCACTCCCATTCACTCTAAATGCCCAAATGCAGAGCAAAACGCTTTTCTGCCATATAATTTCTAACTATATTATTAGTACGACTCTCATCCCCAATCCTCGGATACACAACATGGACAAATACATTTACTTGCCATATAATTTAAGCTCTATGCATAAATTATAACACTGTAATTTACAAATTGAAAAAACACCACAGGGTAATCCACAGGTGAAGGTGAAATTGAAACTTTCAACTCATTCCCATGCTTCTTAATGTCTTAAGATATAAAGTTACTCTGTCACATTTAGCAACTCTCCTAGATTCTCTATTTTATACAGCTTTTATTTCCAGAAAATGAAACCATTTCAGATAGGATATTAAATGAGATAAGTATATTATGTCCTCAGATTGAATTGCTAAGCGCAAAATTTAAAAAGGGAAATGCATTGCAGCGCGAAACATTTTAAAAGGATGGAATTTCATAAGAAATGAGATTGATATCCAAAAATATACTAAAAAAGAGCTAATAGAATAAAGTTCAATGAATGAAAGTTTTTCCTAGAGCTACCTACTATGAATCGTAGGAATTCCGACAATAGCTCTCAGTCAATGGAGTTGAAATCTCCTTAAAAGCAACAATAATGTTATAAGTCTTGGATTTGTGGTCAGTATAAGAGATATAAATGTATGTAGAGCAGATAGGTATTTAAATTCAATGGAATGTTCTTAGAGTTCTTAGTCGTAAGTAATGAAAGAGATGTATTTTTTTGTGTAAAAATGCTGAGTGTTTGTGTGATATTGTTGTTGCAGATCACCCACACAGCAGCAGTTTTGTTGCGGGCTCTCTCACACCTCCAGAGAAGATGAATGGAGGTGACCCAGGGATGCTTCATGGTCATCAGCACCATTTGACTCATATGACGAATTCTCCAACAGCTCTACCTCCGCACTTCAGTTTATCTCATGGAGGACTAATGCCGCATCCCATCCACACTCCGCCGTCTCCACTGCCCACACCTTCACCTCCAGTTCCTTTCGAAAGATTCAGGTGACTATTCTGCTCTCAATTCAACGAACCTCATTCAAATTCTGATATTTCCATTATTTATGCTTAAAAACCAATTCAGGTCAAAAATTCTAAAATAATTTTGCCCAGGATGACCATTCTTGGCCATCGGAAAGAACCATGAATGATAATAGTTTCGGAATTTAAACAATAACCTAAAAGTCTAAATAGTTTGTACAGTAGTTGACAGTATTTCCTAACATGGATCAATTTGAAAGAAGGTAGACGTCTGAAGAACAATACGTTGAGGGCATTGTGTTAAGACGAGACATTGTAATAACATAGAAGTCTATCGCTTGGATTTAGTGAGCTAATAGTTAATAGCAAGCAATAAATTAATATCATGGCATGCAAGGAACAATGGATGAAATAAAGAGGAGAAATAAGAATAATTCAAGGAAATTCCAATTAAAGGAAATGGTTGGTGTTTTGTGTTCAAACATAACGCATTAGTAAGTGGAGTGGTAGGAACGTATTTGCCGTATCCTGACTTGCACGCAGTAAACCATAAATTAAAGAGCTCTCGTTAAATGTCGTAACTCGTAACAATCAGTTTTTATAAACTACCTGTGTGGAAATGCTCTGCCTTACATTTTACTATTGTGTGCATTTGCAATCGAGCTTTGAAAGATACAGATATGATTACATAGAGGCAGTTCTAGTTTAGCAAAGGAACTTAGTGCGATGTGCACATTCATAGAATACTTAATAGGGCAAATGAAAGTTCTGATATTACGTTGCACACTCTGATTGAATGGGAGCAAAATTTCTTTCTCGACTCTCCTTAAGACAAGTCTTAAGCATTAGGTAATTAACAAACCCAGCACTTTTAATAATGCTTACATGCAAAAAGCATTGTTGTGGTTCAGTTGTTGTGGCAGAGTGGATTAGCCTATATGTCTCCATGTACATTATTAGTTTGCACAGAAATTAAAAATATTCAAGCATTAGCAAGAAGTGCTGGCTGCATCATCGTAATAATAATATAATGCAGTAGAAGAGACAGGAAAGAGAGAAGAGAAACCTGTATTTTATGGAGAGGAATCTCTTTAGTTCATTTCTAGTATAAAAGTGCAATAAAATGAATGAATTCATCGTCAAGTGTCGATGGTGGGAGAGATAGAGCAAGGAAGGTGTCATTCATGTCTGCCTGGATTATAATCAGGATTTTGATCGTGACTGTTTTGCATTGCTCTGCCAGAACATGACATGACTAATCATTTCTATTCTATTCTCCATATAATAATATCAGTCCATTACTCAGCCATCCTCTGTAATGTTCCACGCCAAATACAATGAAAATGTCCAAGAGTGGAATCTACACTCAACGTCCGTACAGAAGTCACTGCCTTTCTTTTTCCCTACAACACTCTTATAATTATCCGTATTTCTTAATAGTCCACCTACTACATTTCATTCAATATTATCAGCACTGCATTAAAATTTTCATTGTTTTCTAGTTGTGGCTTTAGTAGTTTCCTATCTGACATTAATCACCGACCAGTTAACTTGGCCCACTTATAACACAATTTGCGTTTTTATAGGTAGTAACCTAAATACGACTTGGCTTAAAAATTCAACAGAGCCCATTAATCCTAGAATGAAATTAAAATTGCTGTAGAAATGTTTACTATTAAGTATTAGGTAATTAAAATTAAGGATATTTTAAAATTCGGCATAGGAATAGTTGGATAGGTACTAGGATTTAATTGAATTTATTTGCTCATTTCTTTAGTTCTATTGTTTTTCTTTTTGGGTGTCTTTCCCCTTCTGTTTGGTAATTGCTTTAAGCATTCTCCACGAGCGCTTGTGGTGATAAACAGTTAAAACGTGACATCGCAAACAATTAAGAAAAGGGGAAAGGGTCATAGAGAGTCGAGTTCCTTTGTAATGAGGAGGATTCCAAGTAAATATTTCAGGAAGTTGCACTGCAATGTTTTGTGTTGGGATTTACATTGTTTTTTTTTGTTTTGATTGTGTCGACAAAACAGTTCGTCAATATACCGGGGAAAAGAGCAACGACTCACACGAGATGCGATGAAAAGATACCTTCGGGACCGAGGGGACATGGTGCTCGTGATACAACATGCCAAAGTGGCTCAAAAGTCATACGGGAATGAAAAGAGATTCTTCTGCCCTCCGCCCTGCATTTACTTATACGGCGACGGATGGAGACGAAAACGAGATCAGCTTCTGAAGGAAGGAGAAAGCGAGCAGGGCTCCCAACTCTGTGCCTTCATTGGTATCGGCAACTCGGACCAAGACATGCAGCAACTAGATCTGAACGGAAAGGTACTTTAACCCTTTTGCACTACTACTCTCACACTTACTCCTCTTTATAAGGGACCTTGAAGAATAGTCTCACTTAGCAAAGGGATTTTCAAAAAATCTTTTTCGAAAAGAAAAATAATCATTAGAGATGCAAGTGCATGCATTGGAACGGGCAAGGAAGTCTCTAAAGTAAAGTATAGGGGATCCAATAAAAGTTTGTGACAAGAGCGGAATAGGGGCATACATTTTGGAGATTGACAGTTAATTCTTAAGCAAATATGATCAGGCGGAATCTAATCTACCCCTATTTGGATTGTGTACTCACGGGTTAGTAGTAAGACTTAAATAAGAGCTGTGGATTGAGAATGCGAACTAAACACAAAATCTATTGCTACAATATTACAAGAGTAAAGTAACACTGTACAAAGAGGAGTAGCGAGTAACCAAGCCTCGGTTAACTTGAATACACAACAGAATAATGCACTCAGTGTTTACATTTCATTACAATACAATTTGTTCATGGCGGCTTTCTATTCCATTTCTTTTGATCGTCGATAGTAAATAAATAGCTGACAATTACAATGAACAGGCTAATACAATCGGGATCCTTTGATAAACGAACCTTTTTATGCTTACGATATTTCTTTTGACATTCATTCATGTTTTGTAGAATACTACGAATTCCACGGAATTATTCTTATGATAAGTTTGTAGTAGCTTTTGATAGATATCATGAATGTTATTACAAACTTTCGGAGAATATAGTAAGTAGTCGTTCATGTTATTACATAAACGTAGAGAAGGGATACCTTTGTACGTTATTTGAATATTTCAGAACTCCAGAAAATAGTTAAAACATTATAGGCTGCCTTTAAAATGAGAGTCTCTGCCAATTCAACAGCAACACAGTTGTACCTTATTAATGAGAATTTTTTTTTGTTAGTAGTACAATTCATATCTATCATTCGCTACGAATGTGACCTTTGTGTTGAGCCAGAGTGCATAATTTATTGCAGCGCAAAATTGTAATTATTTCATGAAATATTTTATTTTTTAATCTTTTCTCACAAAAAATGGAAAGATGAGATAGGAGAGTTTGATGTAGAATGTGCACTATTGTAGCCAATGAAAAATAAAAGCTAAGGAATAAGCAAAGAAAAGAACTATATACATAAGTATCACGAAGATGTTGTTTTCAGTCTTCATTGTACTACAAAAGCCTTTTAGCCTACAGCTCGAGTTCACACGCTTCTCATTTCACATCACATCACAACAAAAACATAAACTTTTTGTTTTTGTCTTGATTTGCCCATAAGCTACAAATAGTAGTAACTTTAGTTTTTCTTAGATTTCTAAGGAGATACCTACTTCAATAAGTAACATCCTTAATAATATAGTATAAGGTCAAATGTAAGTTGAGATATCCATAAATACTAATAGTAATACTATACTTCTATAACTATTAGCCATATCTCTTTCATTAGAAATAGGTCTCATCTTTTCAACATATATTTTAATAGTAACATGTCTCATCTACTTCAATAAGTATAACATTCATAGAATATAAATCACACTTTGTTCTTGTTTCAGCAATACTGTGCCGCAAAAACCCTTTACATATCGGATTCGGATAAAAGGAAGCACTTTATGTTGTCCGTAAAAATGTTCTACGGTAATGGACAGGACATTGGACTTTTCCATAGCAAGCGAATCAAAGTGATATCTAAGCCATCGAAGAAAAAGCAATCTCTAAAAAATGCCGACTGTGAGTAAAGCTCTATTTATCCTATTTCCTATGTTGATATTTACTGAATAAGAGTGTATATCCATTGGTTACTATTTGCAAAAATATTGGTCATATAGAGTAGCTACAAACCTAAATATGCAGGGTTACGCAATACTTATCCTCATTTCCGATTCTAAACCGAACTTCTGCTCATTCAGTGATTATTATAAGCTGAGCACAAGAAGTTACGATTTACTAGTAAGTAAAAAGGGGAGACGAAATTGGTCACACTTTAAATAACGATCTCTTCACGACAATAGTAAAGTACAGAGGAAGAAACTCAGCTATGTTTCCTCTTAGCACAGTACGTGACAATTTTTGTTTAGATAAAGATTTCATTTGAGACTGAGACGACAATACAGAGCCCTAGCAAGAATGAACAGATTAACTTGCGTTAATATATAAGCCGATTTTAAAACTGCGTCTACTGCCCATCTATTGTTTAAATGAAACAGCAATTAGACAATTGTTTTTGCTGTTTCTCCAAGCGCTATGCGTAGAAAATTAAGAAGGCAATAAAATATGGTGACGAAGTTCTCTGTTGTTCATCCTGCAGTTTCTCATTGCTCCGCTGATCTTTATTTAGCCGCAATCCCTAGTTGCGCTGTTGTGAATTCTAGAGAGTAATCTGGCGAAACAAGCACTTAGCTGGACACAAAATCTATAAGCACTTTTAGTTTTCAGTTTTATTGGCGGGTTGATTTCAAAGCATTTGAAAGCTCTATCACAATTTTCTATTTTCCAATTACAGCTTAAACTTTTGTTCTATTTTCGTATCAGATTGTTGCAGATCAAATCTTTCCCAGCCGTTTCTAATTGTTTAAGTTAATTGTGGTTATTATCTCACATTTTGGACACGTTACAAAATCATGAATTCCAAACGTTTCATTTCAAGCAATGGTGACAGAATTTCTAGTTTCTTCATCTATTTACTAATTGACTAACAACTGAAAATTTACTAATAATTGTTATTATAACTTGAGAGGGGCTAACTGTCGGTGTAGAAAGAAATTGGAAGTGAAAAGAAATTGCTGTAAGGATTGGTGGCAAATGTATTTTCTGTTTTCATTATGTCATTAATGAGTAACTTTGTCACCACCGACTGTTTAAAGAAGCAAAAGTGAAAGAAAGACCTGCGGGCAGAGATAAAGCAATTTCGTCTTGCTGAGATTTCTTGCTCAAATAAGCATGACATAGAAGGAGGTGTATGTATATGCTGCATGTTTAGATCTCAAACTCGATTACTCACAAAATCAGTGGTGAATGGCGCTCTACCTTCTATACCAAACATTTTACTATCATTTTTAACTAAACTGCCTCTTACCCTACCCTTGAGCAATGATAAGAAAAACCACTAAAAATAATAATTTTTATTGCTGTGAAGAATTGTTTCTCAATCATTTTGTTTTTGGAATAGCGTCTAGCAATGATGATCTGCATGTGCATGTTTCAATGTTTTAGTTAATGTTTTATCATTATTTGTCTAAGATAAATATACAATAAGGCGCTCGGCAGGTATAATTTTGTGAACATCAAATGTGTTAATCAAACCGTCAAATGTAGAAGTGTGAGTAACTTGATCAAAGTTGGTAATGTGTGTGATAGGAAGCGGATAACTATAATTATTGCCATGCAATAGTACAATAATTTATTAAGAGTAAATGCTCATTTATGAATACTAATTATTTCTGTTGTTGTTTTTCATATTTCATCGACAATGTCTGACTTGGGAGCAGTGTGCATTGCAAGCGGTACTAAAGTTGCCTTGTTCAATCGTTTGCGTTCTCAAACTGTGAGCACTCGCTATTTGCATGTGGAGAATGGGAATTTCCACGCATCTTCAACTCAGTGGGGTGCTTTCACCATTCATTTGCGTAAGTCCTTTTGATTCCAGTCGTCTCTCGTCGTCATCTTCCTTCTTCAGCAGAACCTTATAATATATTTAAAATAAATGGGGATAATTTGAATATTGTGAACTATTTCAACAGTGGATGACAATGAATCCGAGTCCGAAGAGTTTACTGTAAGGGATGGTTACATTCATTACGGGAGTACCGTGAAATTGGTGTGTAGTGTTACTGGAATGGCTTTACCTCGTTTGATTATTAGGAAGGTAAGCCCGAATTCATGCTAGAGTTCATTTCATATGTCTCTTTGCATAGCATCATTGTTGTAAATTGCATAGATAGAAAAAACTTTGGTGCACGAAAAATGTTTTTCTAATGTTCCAACTTGTGCACTTTAGGTGGATAAACAAATGGCCCTTTTGGATGCCGACGACCCGGTTTCCCAACTTCACAAATGTGCTTTCTACATGAAAGACACTGAGCGAATGTACCTTTGCTTGTCACAAGAGCGTATTATTCAGTTTCAGGTAAGATTACATTGAATATTAATAGGTACATTTGTCATCACATTTGCAATGAGCTGTCAGTCAATAGACTGTGGAATTGTAAATGGAAGGGAATTAGTACAATTCATGCATAAAACAAAGTCTGGCTTTGATTCCTCTTTCCCAGTCTGCATTCTGATTGTTAGCGAATAAAAAGTGCAGGGGTAGGTAGAAAGAGATTTTGGGGACAGAATGACCTGCTTATAGCCCTCCGTTCCTGATTTAATGTTAGTGAGCAGCATTCCGGGGACTAGATTGCACAGGGAACAAAAGTCAAGCATAATAAATGGAGGCATGGCGTTTTTTGTGGTGAGCTAAGGCGACGAGATGACAGGAAGACAGACATTGCATGTCCAGGGAATGTGTGGCTTGCGGTCCTTGTTTTCAGAAGGAATAAATATTTAATCAATTGAGGTTTGGATCATGCAGGCGGTTCCGGCAATCAGTCACTTTTTGTTGTAACTTTATAACTAACTCCACTGACTGATCAATGTCACAAACAAACGTCCGGTGAGCCAGCACACTCCCTGGAAAATAACGAACAGGTAAAATAATCCAATTCCACTGGAATCCAAATTAGCCAAAGGAAACCAAGGACTTGCAATCAATGAAATTGTCATAGTAAATTAAATCAAGTCAAGGAGGGATTTCAGCATTAGATTATCCTGTCCTCCGACAGACACAAATATCCAACTCATGTAATTCTGTAGGAAAAGGACCAAGGTACTTTCAGACATACTCCCTCATCAGATACACTCCTCGTTCCAATCAATATTTAAGCTTTTGATCAGACTCGGATTTACTTTATGCCAGTCGATATCACTCTAGCTTTACATTCGTCATTCTCATTCCTTTCAATTCTTTATAGCAAAAGAGATTGAATTCACTCAAGATGTTTCTAAAGCGTAGTCTGCCATGTACAGCCACTCTAACTACCTAAAAGTAAACTACCTCCGATTGCAGTGCAACTATATTTTCTAACGAACAGTATTCACTGCTATAGAAAAGGACTATTAGTCTATAGCAAATTTTGACGTGTTTTTTTCTGTCTAGGATAAAGCTGCATGCTCACTAGAAAATTTTCCATCAAGGGTACCTCGTACCTCACTCGTTGTTGATGAATCTAAACATTTTGGGACACTATAATTTGTGTTGTCGTATAGACAATAATATTTTGTATTTAAGCTCAGATAAGAATAAAAAGTAAAGGCAGCGATTCATTATATCGTGGTGATGTTTTCAAGGGGGATTTGATTTCTGATGCCATTATGGAACTTTTCTTGGGGATTTCCTCAAAAACATTTTTTTGCTATAAAAAATCGTTGTAAAATTGCCAAACACAAGTTTAAAATGATCAGTATGCACGGTGTGGGGCACACTTATATATTTCTTTTAAAAAAGAGAATGGACAGCATAGCAGACGGAATGGAGATAGCGATCACGATATTGTATGTTAAAAGTAAAGGAAATTGAAATAAGTTTGTTAGCAGAAGAGACTTCAGAATGTTTTCTAGTTTTTATCAAGATTCTTTTGTATAAATTTTAGCGCAGTTAGCCTTTTAGGACGTGTACGGTTGCATAGTAGAAGAGGCTTAGTCTGTAAGTTGATTTCTTAGAAAGCTTGTTTATTCTTAAGGAATGGCAACACATTAGAACTAATTAATGTATTTAATCGAGATGTTTATGGCAGAGGAAGTAGTTACCCGCATATTACACTGAAAGGCTGACATAAAATAAATGATGCCAATTACCGTTTCCCCTTTCTATTGTCTTGCACTATGCTCACGTACAGGTATTGTGTACATACGAGTTTTATTGAAGTCGCAAAATATTATGTGCATAGTACCTACACCTACTTGCCTATCGTTCCACCATCATCATAAAATATAATAATAATATTATATTATTATTTCTAAATACGGCCATTGACAGAAACCCTACACTCTTCCTACTAACAATAAGCAATTATTACCCACTTACGGCTTAGTGCAATGAATTAATACTATTATAATTTATTGTCTTTGCTTTTTCGATTAGTAACAAACAAGTACATTGTATTTTACTACTTAGTCACATATTGTTTTATGCTGCAGTGTATGTGGCATGCATTAGTCAGTTGATTATCTAGATATTGTTTCGTTGTTCATTTAATCGTAACTAGTAAACCCAAGTTGATGAAAACACTTTGGTGTATAAATTGTCTGTTCGAACACGAATTGAAATAATCTTGAATAGTGGACACGTTGTAATACGTCAGGAGACGAAAATACAAAAACGTCATGGTATTGTTTTCTTAATAAAATGTGAAGTTTACGTAAGACTTAATTATTATTATGTCATTCATATATCATTCCATTTAAAAATAAATGTTTGTTTAGTAAACTGACAAGTCAAAGGTGTAAGTTATGTAGAAACTGTAAAGTATTGTATATATTATTTTTAAATATGCAAATTTGTAGGCCTCACTGTAAAATTGCAAGATAGTAATCGCCTGTTTTATGTGCGAATATTATTATAGCAGCTAGAACGTTCTTTCTGGTTGATATAATCCATTGACCAGTGTTGCATATGAGTAGCTAAGTGCTAGCACAAAATAGCCAGCCTTCTCTTTATCTATTGTAAGGTGCCTTCTTGTTGCGAGCACAAATAGTTCTTGTCAAGTTACGATAGACATGAAATTATTGTTCGTTGTTGGATGAATAAGTTATGCATAAAGGTGCGTGCAGTCAGCAAAAGGCAGTGTAGAGGAAAATATGTAATATTTAGCAATTATGGGTTGCATAAACTTGATGGAGACAGTTTTATGCTTGTAGTAGCAAGGAAAGTCAACAAGACTGGAATTTCTAATTCAAATTAGATTAGTGACAGCCGAGAATAAAATATGAGAAGGATGTCCGAATTTTCTCACATTACCAAGTCTACCCATCAGCAAGGCTATTGATATTTGGATCAACTTCAACGATTAATACGCTCTCCGCTTAAATATTTTTAATAGCAATTCTTAAGTCGAAAAGGTCTTAATGGTGTAACTACTAAGCAACGAAACAAATTAAAGCGATATAATTTAATATAGGTATATGAAGGTAAAGAATTCACATTATAGTATTTTTAGGGGATGCATAATGCCTAGGAGGACTGTTTGACTAATGAAGGCGTGTCATCGTCCTGTTCATGAATCTGTTGCTTTTGTTTTTTGTGTCGTCTGTCTTATTGTTAGGTTTTAGTAGACAGACTATGAATGTAGCCTTCGTTCTATTGTTTTTTGTGAGTTGTTTTTTGTCTAAGATTTGAAAAAATGTTAACACATGCTGAACTGAAGGACTTGGTAGGAATCTAAAAATCCGTAAGCTACACACACATCCACGTATCTCTTCTGATTCAAATCTCAGAATTGTCCTTTCTATTGACACGTAACAAATACTGTCATTATTTTATTAGCTTTTGATAGTATTCTGGTACCTGCTGGTTTTCTAAGCAAATGACAAGTCTAGACAACAATGTGCCTCATTGCTTATTTGAAAAAAAAAAAGATTTAGCAATGCAAAAACATTGTAGACTAGCTTTTGAACTTCTATGGTTTATTTTCTAAAGGTGATAGGGTAGAATTTACTTTTGTTGTAGTAAATAGTTCATTATTAATAATTAATTTGGGAATTAATAGTGAGTAGATTTTGAGCGATGTTAAGAATGACCATATTTGTTGAAGATTTTCTATTGTGGCAATTTAAAAGGGCAATTACTTTTCTTCATAGCTTGAAAGTTTGTTGTATGTCTTTTCGTGAGAGATTTTGAGATGGCTAAAGCTGGATGATCGTTCGTGATTCTACAAGCTTAAAAGCTGTGTATATAAAAAGCCCGGACAGACGACCGCCTGAGAAAAATTGCCAAGACTTGCGTTATAACAGAACTATAGAGAAATGCAATTGACAGAGATAGGAGTTGGACGTTATAGGGAGCGAGGAGTTTTAAAATAATGTTAGGATGCATGAAGGTATCTTCTGGCTGAACTTGTAAATTATTTAGTAAGTACATGTATATATAAATATATATCTTGTAGTATTTTTCACAGTAGGTATGCGTAGTTGACTTACAATTAGAGTATAGCAGGGGCCGAATTGAGTGCTTTGTACTTGTGCTCTTGAAATGAGTTTTACTTTCCCAGGCTCATTCACCTCGTCTCATGCATGTGTGTTGGAAAAAAATTAGATACTACTACAACTACTGCTCCAGCTCCTATTCATTTGATAGTCTAAGGATACCTGTACTAAAAGTGTGAATTGTCCACGTAGCATCTATCTCTTGGAGCTTTAGTATTTCTTGCACTGTTCAACTCAGACAGACTATCGTTGAAAGACGTTCGCTACATTAGCTGAGCATTGAACTGTGGCACGGGACGAACATGCACCTTCTCCACTACTCCTACTTGCTCATTTTAGAAGATGAGTCCAACATTTGCAAACACAATGTTCATTTTCAACACAATATGGCTACTGCGTTATAATATTTAGTTCCCCCGAATTTTTTCGGCCCTTTTCTGATGTTTCTTGCTATACATGCATTTCTAGCAGGATTTAGAAAACGCAGATTAAAATGGCAATTACATGTGCATGAATATCTCAGAACGTAGAACAAAAGTACTAATTTTATTTATGGATATGAATTAAAATGATTAACAGACAAAAATTCGCAACTGAAATGAGATTTGTTTATGTTCAGGCTACGCCGTGTCCTAAAGAACCGAACAAAGAAATGATAAATGACGGAGCCTCGTGGACAATAATCAGCACTGATAAGGCGGAATATCAATTTTTCGAAGGAATGGGTCCGGTTCGAAGTCCAATTACTCCAGTGCCCGTCGTGCACAGTTTACATGTAAGTTTATTTCTATTTATTCTTGTTGATTTGCATGGTGTGTGTAACTTGAGATTGATTGCATAAAGCGGATTAAAAGAGCAACTGGTAGTGTGAGTTTGTATTTGGCTGCTGCTCATATTAATATTGTTTTAATGGAGTGTTGAGGACACGCGTCAAAAGTGTGTCTCTGTTTAGGCGCACGTGCATTTTCCAATGTCAGGGGAATTGCCCTGCTCCGCTTTTGGATGCAGCAAAGAATATGTCAGTAGACAATAAAGATATACAGAGATCGGGTCATAGGGAAACTTTGCTCCTATAACGTGGCCACAAAGTACATATTTATATACACACTTGAGAGATTTACCTACATTTTGTAAACAAAGTAACTGGAAGTGGGTAAGTGAATAATGTTAGCATTTCCTTAGCCATGGTTTTGATGAATGAAAAACCGTTTTGAGACGGGCGACTGCTGGGATGGGAATATTTTTCGGAATTTTCAGCTGCTCTGAGAAAATTCCGAGGAATCTTCACCAGGAGCTTCACGTCTACAAATCTCCCATCTTCCTGTATTAATAATACCTATAGATATCTCTTTACTTAGCAGCACACTTATTTCATACACAGATTGCTACTGATTCACACTTGCCCACTGCCTTTCCTTCTACACTCATTTCACTACAACATTTTCTGAAATCTCTCACTATTTGTTTTCAGATTGTCATGTCAGTCAGCATCAACCCAGTGACAATGACATTCAAAGCATTAGCCCTACACCTTTCCACACTCCTCCTCTAACCTATACACATTTCCATTCATAAACGGAATATTCACACTTTCACACCAAACAATTTTCTCTTCATTCAAATAATACACACAGTCAACCCTCAGATTTTCAGTGAGAAACAACTTTACAGGTTCTCATAACTTTTTACGAATTAAGTAATAGGAATTTCTTCAAAGAAATTCCCGGCAGTCAAACCATTCATAGTATTACAAGTGCCTTATTGGATTTTCGATATTCCACAGCACATGCAATAAATATTTACGCGGTATTTATGTACATTTATGGCACTGCATTGCATTTAAATAAAATTAAGTCTCCTCATTATAATTTCTAAATTCTAGTATAATTCTAATTAAATGTCCTATATAAATAATAAATGCAATTTTTTGGTCACTTTAGTTGAACGGAGGAGGAGACGTAGCGATGCTGGAATTGACGGGAGAAAACTTTTCACCAAATCTTCGAGTGTGGTTCGGAGATGTCGAGGCGGAAACAATGTTCCGCTGCCAAGAAAGTATGCTGTGCGTCGTGCCCGACATTTCCGCCTTCCGGGGCGAATGGCTGTGGGTACGGCAACCGACGCAGGTGCCCGTCTCCCTGGTCCGCAGCGACGGCATCATCTACGCCACTGGACTCACTTTCACGTACACGCCGGAGCCGGGTCCCCGCCCGCACTGCACGACGGCGGATGACATCATGCGGAGCTCGCTCTGTCCCCCGCCCCCGCACCATCCCTCGGCCCATCTCCACCAGCACCCGCAGCATCTCCCGCCGCCGCGCCCCCATCACATGCAGCTGCTGCACGACACGCCCACCCCGCTCCACTACGATCTTTCCCCGCCAACTGCTCTTTGACTGGAAACTCCGTTAAATTCCTATACATGTCTATAGTTAATCCTACACACCACAAAGCTCAAGATTTCCAATTGATTATTGAAGTGCGAAATGAAAACGAAGCTTTTAACTACTACCTAATACCTTAGCACGTAATAACAGAACGTCGAGTCGCAGTCGAACAGTCGCAGTTCCACTCTCAGATGCGACTCTTCAATTCCTAATACTACTATTGAACGAAACAGAAAACTTCCAATGTAAATGTCATTCATTCTTTGAGTTGAGGAGGAGAGAGCTCTTTGATGACATTTGAACAGGTTCAGTTCTAAGAACGATGACAGAAATGATACTTGTGTGTACATATAGATATACGTATGCTAGATAACAGAATTCTCTAATGCTAAGTTGAATTAAATAGGTAGCCACTGTTGATTTTGGGAGTATTTAAATAAATTATACAGATACCCACAGACATTAATAGTGGTGGCTATAGACGTGTATAACGCAATATTGTAGGAGGATGTAATTAAATAATTACTATAGTGTTTACTAATAATGTAAGTAAGTACTTCAAAAATTGTAGTCTCAGGATGAAATGTACTAGTTTAATACTACAATCCTATCTCCTAAGAATCCGTGAATCATTGTGAATAAAATGTTAGCGCTAGGAATTACTGTCACACTTACGGGGCATAGAATAAAATATTATGTACATTTGCTTAGATAATACTATAGTAGAAATATAAAAGCGTAAGTACTTGTGATGTAGAAATGGTGAGACGCATGATAAGTGTGCAGTGTAAGCGTTTAAGAGAATAAGGTGTAAGGACCTAATGAAATCAACCGAACGTAGTTACACTACGTGTACCATAATGAACTTCATTAGCTAGCGAGCCAATATTTTTAAATGTAATATAAACAGAAATATCAATAACAATATTCTAGGCTATTCTTAGTAGACAGGTTAATGATACAGATTTTAAAAAGTTGCTTAATGCCAACGCATAATGTATATTGTCAGATGTATGATTTGCATGCATTCCTTTATATGTAGTTAGATGCAGAGTAATGGATCGTCAATTAATTCTAAATGAAGGGGAAAAACAACGAACATTTCTGAAAAATACATTTTGGATGACATGCTTCTTTACTAATTAGATTCAAACATTCGAATTCCAGACAAAGTGCAATATTTTATTTTCAGGTGTACCTGCGTTTTGTGTCCGTTTGTCCACATCCAATTTGTCATACTTTGTTGTTGATGTGATTTATGTGCTAACAACAGAACTATTTCACTTAGAAAACTTTAGCTAGGGACCTAATAAATACAGATAAAGGGTTTTTATGCTAATTATGAAAAAATAGTTAAATAATTTGTAGGTTTGTAGCTGTAGAGCATTTTTGAGGAGCAAGTTGATTGTAATGATTGAATCTGCTAATTAATGCTACTAAAATTGATTTTCATTGAAAATTCCTTTAAGTAGCTGAAACAACCATAATATAGAAGTAAAACAGTTAATTTAAACTGAATTAATTGACAGTTTGAACCTAGCACTAAACCGTACATGATTATTATCAACAACGTTTTATTGATACAGCTACCTACCTGCTAATTATAATGAGAATTGTTAGTTGTAACTACTTAACGTTTATATTTGTGATCATTGTGTGGCTGTTTAGTTTTTTGTCTGTTTTAGTTAAGCTACATACTATTAGTATGCATTCCCAAATGGTAGATTTAAATTAGCAGTTGAATTCTAAACCCTTGTTTGATCATTTTTACTGACTATTGACAAAATGTTGAGAAGGATTGCAGGGAAACAAACCTATGTAATAAAAGTAACTAAATAACTATATAGATGATCTACCTCTTTCACGTGCACTGCACTGATAAGCAAATAATATGCTATTCTCCAGAAAAGTCTCCTTATCACCTAGTTGCTAGATAGTAGAATTAGCACTTATAATATACAGTCTATTTTTAATGACTGAAACTGCCATTATATTGTTTTAATGCTGGATATGAATTTAATACTTATGAAGAACTCACTGTCTGTCAACTATAATTACATGAACCACTATGGATTTGTACGAGTAACTACCTATTTAGTAATAAGGTTAATTCGTTAGTACTTCCCTAATCACATGGGTTATAGATATTTTAGATTGATTACTATTGTTAGATAGGGTGCCTAATTACGTGACTCTAGCTCCTGCATTTTAATTAATTAATACACATGAATAATGGTGTGTTGAAATGTACATATGTAAAGGCAGGTAGGCATTCTTTAATAGATATGCATCTGTCTTGCATTCTATTCTGTACTCAATGTATGTAAGAGTACAGTACCTATGCGTAGATAGTAGAGATGGCGTAAATGGCATAGTAATTTATGATTTGTTTTAGACAATATCGGATTCTTGTCTCAAATCATCTTTCCTGATTTCTAATTCAGTTACAACCTTGTAGTACCATTGCACGATTTCCATGAATCTCGTTTTTCTTCTCCAAAGAGCCAAGAAAATCGAAAGATGTGTATGAAATCATTAATTTGTTTCCAGATCTGAATAAATAATTATTTTTCCTGCACTTTAAGTAACAATAGTTGTTTAGTTATAAATGAAAGGGTAATACGAACATGACATTTAATAGGATTTAACTAACCCACATTGAAAATTGTTAATGATACCATGACGTTGTAAAGAACAAAAAATGTATACATACCAATATCTGCTCTAATTATGCAGAGAAATTGCGTTTTGTGGATTAATGTAAAATTATGTGTTAATGAGTAGTGAAAAAGTCCCAATAGTTAAACTGCTGTATTTGTGACGGCAATAAAAAGCTAAGAAACCAAAGTTGCAGAGAACACAATTATACTTTAACAGTAAACAGCTTTATGTTAGAAAGAATTACAGTTAAAGTAAGTTGTGATTGAATTGTACTTTCTATTCATTTGTTATAAGAGTCACTTTTCCTGCGTAATTGTAGGCCTATGTAACATGTACTTAAGATTAGTACCTATACTTTAATTTATGGGATATTTTTTTTGTATGAAAAATCGTAAACTAATTGCAGTTTACTAATAGGCAGGTTATGTGCAATCAGTTTTTCTTATTGTTTACGGAAACATTTTAAATACGCAGGCACCTATGAGTTGTGTAATTACTACAGAAAGAGTAGCTAACGTATTTAGTAAATTAGACTGTTTCTATAAATATAATTTTTGTAAGGTATCTATTTAAGCTTTGAGTGGTATATTGATGAAAACAATATTATATTATACTAATAAAATAGTTTTAGTAGAGCTGGATAATCCAAGCTTATCGTTCTTTACTTTTGAGAACTGCTTTTGCTTACTTTTCCAAAGATGAAACAAATTACTGTCAGTGTCAACAGTGGTATGGGGTAGACTTTGTAAAAATAAGACTTAACAATAAAATGATATGACAGATATTCCCGTGTCTATTTATTTTGTAGTGTACTGATAATATAATTTGATATCATCTCTATACAAAAACATACTATTCCATATTATAATTTTAATAACTATACGGTGCATATGAGAAAATAAATTCATTGTCATATGGTAGGAAACTTTTCAAAATACACCATGGATGTCTAATCGCATTTAAGTCCACGACGGGAAAATTTATTAATATTAAAGCATCTCGTCTACAATATCAATTCATTATCTATTTTTTGGCAAAACTATTGTAGCTCTCTGCAATCGTAAATATAGATTGTGTTCTTCTCTGTATTGCTACAGGTACTGAAAGTAGCATTTCTTTGATTTAGTTATTGTTCATTTTGCCTTTCCTTGGGCAGCGACTGCTTCGATAGCTTTCTTGACTGTTTCCTCATCACCTAAGAATTGCATGGAGACAACGGGTTTTAAATCCGCGTCCAATTCGTATACAAACGGTATTCCTGTCGGCAAGTTTAAAAGCATAATTGCTTCATCACTCATATTGTCCAAATGCTTCACAACCCCGCGCAGACTATTTCCGTGAGCTGCAATCAGAATCTGCTTCCCCGCCTTGATTTCTGGAACAATGACGTCATTCCAGAATGGCAATGTACGTTCGATGGTCAATTTCAATGACTCGTATTTGGGAAATTCGTCGGCTTTGGGGCCTTCACTATAGCGAGGGTCTTCCACTATTCCCTTGTAGTATGGATTTTCGCCGTCAATTGGTGGCGGTGGCACGTCGAAGCTCCTCCTCCAAATCTGAACCTGAGCTTCTCCATATTTGGCCGCGGTTTCCGCCTTATTCAGACCAGTTAGCCCTCCATAGTGCCGCTCGTTCAACCGCCAAGTTTTTTGAACAGTTAAATCCTTTTGCCCGATTTCCCCAAGAATTGTGTCCAACGTCCTTTGAGCTCGAGTTAGAACGGATGTGAATGCCAAATCAAATTTATAGCCAGCGTCTTTCAAAGCCTTTCCTGCGGCATTGGCCTCTTGAATGCCTACAATCAATAGTAAAAAATACATGTCTTTAGCTATACTATTGAGTAACTGAAACGTAGTGTGAACGTAGATCCTAAAAACACTTTTTTATGTCTCAGTCCCTTTGATGTCGTTACAAAAATGTTTGCTGAATACCTTTAAAATTTTTAATGCATACAGCGAAAACAAATTCTTAATCTATTCTAAAATTGGCAATCGGTTATTTATTATTCGACAATTGAATCATAAATCATGGAGGAACTACGAACTAATCAGAAATATTCTGTATCTAATCAAATAAAAATTTTGCTTAGGGTTTAAATTAAAGTTGGCTTACCTTTTTCACTAAGATTAGCGTCATACCAACCACAGAAAAGGTTCTTTTGATTCCATTCACTTTCCCCGTGACGGACCATGACAATTTTGTAAGTTGCCATTCTGGATGAAGCGAGGAAACGATACGCAGTACGATTTATTGCAAGGCTGGAAATGATGGTAATAGAATATCAAAAATATGTTATGCACAAATATGTTAGAAAGCTTGATGTCTAATTTGCTGGTGATTTCTGAAACAACAAGTGGACTTTTAATCTTTTAAATTAATGTCCTGCCCGTCTTGCTTACTTTTAGTGTGTGTCATATGAGACTAGAGATTGAAGAATGAAGCTTGAAACCACCACCACCTACACAGATGTTCTCTGCATTTAGTGTGTGTGTGCACTGCATGCACTGGCATGAATTTCATTAATGCTACCACAAAAAAGGTGTCCACATTCAATTGGCGTGCTGCGTCGCCTGCGTCTCGTCATTCTAGTTCCCCTAATGACATTATGGTCTACTGTATATTATAAATATCTATTAACCTTCATTTTCATGAATATAGTACACTACTATTAGTTAGAGGAGCTTATAGTGATGTCTGGATATTATATCTGTCTAACAACTTTTGAAATGCTTTATTGCATTTGACTGAAAGATTACAACACTTCATGCATTCATGCACCGATTTTAATTCAAAAAAAAATTGCAGAAGTCAAGGCTGGAAGCAAATGAAAAGTAAATAGCAGAGTTTGCGTAATTGCATATACACAAGATTCACAACTTATCAAGCATAAGGAACAAACAACAAACTATCACTTGTAAACTACCAATCGCAGTCTTTTATATTAAACCATATTAAATGTGATTGTAAAGTAGCAGAATTTTCAGTGGTTTACGAAAAATCTCATTTCTCACACTTTGGTAGGAATCTTGCTTTAGACCCCAAAACTACACTTAAGGGATGCCACGATGACATGGAGACGGAAAAAACCAGTAAAGTGATTGCACTTTACTACATTTCAATTTCATGGAAATGCGCTGGAAATTTATTTGTTTTTAAGTATAATTCATATCATTGCAATGCATTAGAAATACAATTAAAATGTTACAAATACCATTAAAATCGGGACTACAGATTATGTGGGGAAGCTATGGGCGAATATAAGAGGGCTGAGGCTCCTGAAGCCCCTCCCTTCACAAACTAGTATAAATGAAGGATTTAGGAAAAATAATCGAAGAATGCTCAAACCTTTTTGCGCTTAAAGCTAAGTGAAGTGGTTTTAATTCATTTTTGAGTTTCAATGGTAAAATTTCTCACACCTCTTCAAAATTACAGCTAAATAATTAATTTGAAATTCTCAAACCCCCTCCAAATGAATTTCCAGGCTCCATTGGGTGGGGGTAGTGGTATAATTGCTTTAAAGCTGAATAAATTGTTTCTTGGAAAATAGCAAAGTTGTTTGCAGACTGCCTCTTTTGCATTTTATGTATACATAGGTTTGGAATGATAAGCACAAGTTGAATTCATTCTCAGTTCCCTTTATTATGTCAATGTTTTTTGTGTGCGTGTTGAAGATGAAGATGAATCATGTTCAAGGAAATGGGAAAAGGTCCTTCTAGGGTTAGTAGTTAAATAATTTCGTAGTTGTTTTACCCTATAGATCTTGCAATTATAACATTAAATGATGCTCTCCTACTATACCATGTCTTTTACCAATTAATTATATAACTGATAGTGCCTATAAGGCCTTAGCCATTTCTGCAAGGAAGATTCCACCCTCATAGCTATAATAACATGGGCTCATGATTTATTATTATATTTTGGTATGCAAAGTTCGGGGATACGAGGAGTAGATGGACGATTACTTGTGCTTTTCTTTTACATTTTGTGCAGCAGAGTTATTATACAAGATCACAGCACTATGAACTAGAGGTAGAACTGGGATCGATTTCATCTATTGAAAATTCAAAATATTTGAGCAACTAATTAATTCAAGAAAAGGACTTAATGAAAATATGAATGCCATTAATAATTTTTCACATCGGAATCAAAGGAGTTTCCTACTTTCGTAATTTTGGGGTTTGAGCTACGCCAATTTAAAAGGGGGCAGAGATCAGTGTATAATCATATTCTTATTTAGAGAAATTTATTTTACTCTTTCTAAAATATATTCCTTTTAGCTGGTTTCCCTTTAAGACTCCACAGTTTTATTACCAAATGTAAAGCTTTTGAAATGAAAATATTTTCTTTCTAATTAAGTTTCCTATTATCGGAGTTCCGTATATGCTTCGACATATGACTTTGCAAAGAACAATAGTAATGCAAGTTAATATCAAATCGAACAATCACTATTTAAATTAAACGAAACAAAAAATATACATAGCAAAATAAAATGGAATTCGACTTCGATTGAATGCTAGAAAGAATCGATCCCTGGTCTATGGGTGCACATGTCAGTATATTATAGTGGATGTGCCATTGAATGTAGCTAAGGTTAAGTGTAGTCTGTAGTATGTGTATATAATGTAAAATATTAGCATGCCATATGCGTTGCCTCTAGCTACGACCTTATACGTGAGTGGTGTACGTTAAAGAAGACAATGGCAATGGTTTAACGCGGCGAGCATACTCACCAATGATCCAGTCCTTCAGATTCAGACTTCACCAACAGACCGTCGCTTCGGTCGTACAAAACCAAAACATCAAAAGTGCAATATTTACTAGAATTCCGAAACTAGAAGATTGTACTCTACTTTCTAAATGAAAAAAAAATGGACAAACAATAATAAGGTTAGTTTTTATTATAATTATTATACAATTTGGTCTCTTTAATTAAATAAATCCTTATGATTTCCTTTTTATATTATCAATTATAAGTCGGAATTTGGGAATTAAATTGCATAGCAAGTTTTGTTTTCACGAGAAATTAGTGTGGTACCAGAATTTTCAATATTAAATTTTGTTTGTGGCCGTCTACCATTTCTAGTTGTAATTTTACTATTAAAGGGAAAACGTCTTGTGCAGCTGGCAGTTTTTTTTGTATATATGAACTACATTCAGTACACTTGACATTCTTTTAAAATAATCCGAAAATATTTGAACTTCAATCTTTGTACCACTTGAATTACTTACAAAAACCCACAATATTTATAAACAAGGGGTGACACTGACGGGATCGTTTTAGAGAAATTTGTTTTCGTTGATTTGAATCTTAGAGATATTAAATCATTTTTAAACCACTTATATATAGCCAATTTATGCAAGTGAGGTGAATATCTTAATTTGTTTTGATAATAATAAACTGTTATCAGTGAACTATGGAGTAGGCTGAAAATGACCATTATTTATACATACATAAAAAATATATTATTTTGTATTATAACCCGTTATCATTTCCTACTTTCCTTAGCATTTATAGTTATTGCAGCATGTCTGATTTATCATTTTATTATTTATGTACAAATAATTCAATATTTAACGTTCATTTTATTATTAGCTTATTTTTTATTTACACTTTTATTCTTGTAAATCGGAAAGTTTTCTTATTAGTAACGACTCTATTGGTACTCGTGTTTAAGTTACTACACAGAAATTATTACTAATAGCCAAATATTTCTGTCCAGCAACAGTATTATTATATTATATTGGCACAAAAAAATATACTATTTGAATTCTATTTAGTACCAAAGTGTCGGATGTCTTACAGTTTATATAACATTTATAGAATGGTTCATCGTAATACGTGTGTACTGAATTATTTTACTAAATTACGTACACTTAATTTCTAAAAGAATGTGACCTAACGGTTGTCATTCATTGTGTCATTCCTTATTCATGACGACAGGCTATGGATATTTTACTCAGTTCCTTTATTATGAAATATCATTTTCTATTGGAAGATTTTGCTGTGTCAGTTTAATTTACCATTTAATATCCTTTAGTGTTTCTCAAGTTGTAACTTTTCCTCGTCTCGTCTCAGCTATTTATAATGTAATGCATCTAAACGATTTCCTCAGCGGTGGTAAATGGATTTTAAATGACTAGTTGAGTGAGCAGTAGTATTATAATAACAAGTACTAGTTAAACACTTAAACGTATGTGTATCCCTTCTCATCTTTATTAGTAAATACGAAATTAAGTAAGCCATCACTGATTGTGAAAGGGAGTCAGACTTTAACAAACTTTCCCTATTTTGCTATGTTAATTAGGTGTGATGACGGTGTTCTCAGAAGGGTTTATTGTAGTTTTGTAAGTAGTATTTCTATTTTAACACACAAGCATTTCCAATTGTCCTGTTATCCTACTGTCTCAATTAAATGTACTTTCAATTAGGTTTAAATTTAGGACAATGCTTCTGACCAGTAATTCTTGCTGCAATTATTTTCGATTTATGACCCACTATTCAGTAATGTCACTATTTATCGAATCAGCACAGAAGGACAATTTCAGAGAGACACCAAAACATGGCCTAGCTTTCAAAGTTAACAAATTGATGATGCTGGCATGAAAGCATAAAAGTTAGACAGTTTGAAGAATATTTGTTTGTTGTTCGTAGTTAATGTGATACACTCCACAAGAAGTTCGAGTTTTGTTTACAACAGTTTGAAGCACAATACATGCACATAGCATGAAATAATTTTGTTATTACTAGTACTAAACGAGGCTTTCAAGTAGGTGTGTGCATTGTTTCAGAGGGTTAGCTGTGCGTAACGAGGCGGAGAACTTTTAATGCAAAAATTGGCGAAATGACACTCGATTTCATTTTATTTCATCTTAGAAATTCTTTCAAAGGTAAGAATAAATGACTTCTTGGCAAAACAAAAATAAATGTAGCTCTTCAACTCTACCGTAGTTGCTAGTGTACAATATTTTGAAATACAAAGTAAAATACTCTTAATAGTTAAACATTGTGTTATATTTACTTGCACTGCATTTTAAAGAATAACAATCTATCCACTATATACTTTTCATTTCTTATTTCTATTTTGATAGGTATTGTAAATATGTTCACTTTGTTATTTTTCTAATTGGCAGTATCTTCATATACATATTTGCCTGTTAAAATGAAATAGAAAAAAGCAAAATGCCAAAAATATAGGCTCATTTGGCACAATGTAGAAATCCCACTGTTTTAGCGAAATTTTCTATTGAATTTTAAGAGACATTTAAAATTTGTAACTACCTACTCTACAAATGCATTTATTTTTTTTTAAATAAGGGATGTAGTTGATAAATATGTATGTTTTGTAGTCGTTCTTTCATTTTATTGGCAGATTATTTTTTGTCTATAATCTGAATAGAATATGGACCTTAGTACATGTATAAAGATGACGTGGGATGAATGGCTTTTTATGCCGAGTGTAATTTACAGAATCGTTGGTGGAAGGGTGGTAGTAGTTGATTCAATTAATTTGTACATTATTTCCCTACCATTAAAATTGGTAGCTTGCTAGCTACTAAAGAATGGCATTGGTTTGGTTAAAATACAATTGTAGTAAAAGTCGCTAATAAATGTTGACATAAGCAGTAAAAAGTATTATTTACGTTGTCCTTTAGTTGTTGCTATTAGGTGGGGTCATAGCATAGTCACGACGTTATAGTCATATTCTTTGTCGCATAGCAAGCTCAACAATGAAGTAGCTACAAAGAACATTATTGCATTGTACAAAAGCGGTAGTAGTAACGAGCAGAAGAGTAAGCGAATAGACTGAGTTACATGGGATATGCAAAGGCTACAGACACAGACAGACAGTGAGACGGGGACTGGGGCAGATACAGCGCGTGTATCTGTTGTACTACATTTTTGCACATCCATAATGTGCACTTGTACTACTGAGCTAATGCCATGTAATGTAGTGTGCATACACACTCGTTATAAATATCTACCTATAATTATGCATTAAAGTATAAACACAGAGTCTATTAAAACCTTCAGAGAGAAATTGCTTGGCTGTGAAAAAGTTTGCTCTTTGGCATTGGCACTACATTTGTCGTGGGAGTACATACCAAAGAGTATCTAGCTACAATATCTCTCTAACTATATTTTCCATATGCACCTACCTACCTACGTCATTCGGAATTTTAATATAGATTAAATTCTGTATTAGTATTAACTGCCACACTTATCTGATGATTAGTTTAATTGGTTTTTATAATTAGGTTAAAACTCTAAAATAATACTTAGGATCTTAGACTGAGATATTTAGTCCCATTTTGATTGGCATATTTCACAGCTAATAATAACTTTTCCTCCGATCACGCCGCTTATTTTCTGTCCTCCTCAAAAGGTATAAAATAAAACTCAAGCAGAGACCGTCTTACATATCACTCTTGTAATTCTCACTATTTTAGGTAGATTTATTTATTTCTCCTGAAAATAAAAATTGTGACACATAAAATGGAGATAACTTATTAATCTATTTTTTTTATTTTCAGAGTCTTTGGCTATTCACAGTGCCAACTGCGGATGCCGACGTCAGCCTTGTCCATAAATATTACCTGTTATAACATTATACAAATAGGTATTGCGACTTTGATAAATATTTTTAAATATCTAGTTATTATTTGTCTATGAATATCTACCTTATTGATAATTTATTTCATTACCCTTCGTAAACCCAATGATATTAGTCAATTGAATTAATTGAAGGGAAAATAAAAAGATTTTAGAGGTATACATTAAAATTATACTATTCTAAATGGAATATCAGTTGCAGTTTGATAACCACTTCAGACAACCCTTTAGAGTGTAAAGTTATGTGCAATTAGAATTAACAATCTAATCAAGGTTACCATTGTAATCGCTTTTAATTGGAATGCTTCGAAAATACAAGCCGTAACTCCAATAATTATGCAGGCTTAAAACTCAGTGTGTTTTCTATTGTTTTAAAATTTTATCCAAGTCATCAAATAATTTGGTCTCGGACAATGAATAGTGCATTGCACTTTATCAATGTATAAAAAAATGGCTAACATGGACGTCATGTTTGTAAATTTTTATTTTCCACTGTCTAGAACGATTTTTTATATTTACGAAACGGTATTTTTAAATTACACTACTAGAGTTACTCTGGAATTTAAACTAGATTTAAATAAGGTATGTGGCCAGCTAGATAAGTAAATGGAAGTTTCTATGTCCACTCGTAACTGTAACTGTAACAGTTGAGCTAGTAAGAATTGAGAATTGGTAGTCCATCATAAGATACTTTACACGTGCTTAAATGTATCATATGAAAATCAGCTTGGCATGCACATGCATTGACTGGAGTTTTAATCTTAATTGGAATGTTTGTGTGTAAGTAATGGGGATGAGTCATACTGGCTAGCTAACTGCTAGTCAGGACTCCGTCAGAAAAGTCACACAGAGCTCAGAAATAATAATTTACAATGGGCGAGTATCGTACTAAAACTAGTCATGTCCTTGGTATTTGCGCTGGGTTTCATTTTATTCCATAAGCATCGCCTTGCCGTCAAGTATGAGTAATACGGTTCAGAAACAGTCCTACCCCCAATCACTCTTTTATTATCCATTGTGCGAAATTGTGAGTTTGCATGGACGCTTCATTGAGACTTTATTTAATCGCCAGTTAAATTAAGCCTTAGTACTAAATTTTTCTCCAAACGAAATCGTCACACACTCTAAAGACACTGGACAAATTTTTCTGGCTATATCAAAAATACTTTTCCAGTTGTGTGAGAGGAAATTTAGAGCTGCATAATAACAAAATAAAGTCATTAAATTTGATATAAAATTATCCTGTCACATAAAACACTTTATTTTGTGCAGGGATTTGTACACGCAGCCATTGAAACGGTCAAAGCGAAAATAAAAGGTATAGATAATAATAGTACGAGAATAATAATGTTTTTTTTTTGAAATATTAGGCGAGAAAAGTTGTAAGTTTTACTGCTGTTGAGTAGTTAGCCATAAAATAGAAGATATCCTACTGCCAGCCAACGTGTTCGTTTAGCTCGGAATAATTTTGTGTCCCTTTAAATGTCTAAATTTTAATCAGTTGACTATAATAGCCGGATTTCCCTGCTATTGTACTCACAATTACATGTACTGTTTGTTTTGTGCTTGCAGATTGACTGCCAAGTTTGCGCTGCATGCTGGTCTGCAGCATAGACGAGTGAAGACTAAATCTATCAGCCACATGTTTTTCTGTTTTGTTGCATATGCCAAGTGATAAAGGATATCCTTTGCGGATGTATTATGTTTAACTGGGTCGTAATACTTAAAATGGTGTTTGCTAATTCATGAAATTGTACTGAATTTTGTTGGACTTATCAAGTGAAGCAACATCAACTGCGTGAAAAACCTTTGACCTGCATTGCAACTTGTGTCAAAATTTACTCGAAAGAATCAGACAACTTCCTAAAAACTAGATTTAAGCAGAAGAAGGAAAACAGCGACGGAATGAATTTTTTTAAAAGATGAGCTCCAGCCATGAAAGGGAAAGACAATCTGTGGTTCCTCCTCAAGCACCCGGTAAGCCATTTTAAAGTTATAATTGGATCTTTTAAAATCATTAAATTCAAATTTATAAATCTCTTTAATCAAATGAGACAGCTATGCGAATTTGAGCTAGTATTTCCCACAATAAAAATAAATTGTTTTACTTGTATCAATACCAATTTGAAATTTGAACTGAATGATATTATTTTTGTTGGACATTTATTTTTACTTGAGCTTATTTCCACCTGGTAAAGAAATCTAAATAGTTTTTAATGAAATTTATATGATATAACTAAAATAAAATTATAAATTTAAACTAACTGAATTATTGTTTAAATATTGTACAGTTAATTTATTGTACAGTTAGTAATAAATATGTTTGTCTCTGCCTTTTTATCAGGGCAAGAGATAATACTAATTGTTCTTTGTTGTCATTCTGTTCAATGTTCTTTATTGACATTTAAGAATTCCGATTGTATACAGTGGAAATAAATTCTATCTCGGATTTACAAATATTTCATTTAGAAAACCAAATGTTGAGATACATTTAAATGTAATTTTTAGATGTTCCTCGGAGGGTGCCACGGGCGAATGGTCATGGCCACCATCCGGCCATTCGAGAGATTCACAAAAACGCTTGGTTGAAGCGTCTTTCGTCGAGTGAGAGAAAAGGCACTTCTTTTGTTAAGAAGTGTGACAAATCATGGGTCGTATTTTGTGTTCATGACGACGTCGAGGCCTTTCTTGAATTTTATACTGAACCAAAAATGGGTGCTGCTCATAAACCGGTATCCACTGTGTCTTTAAATAGTTGCCTCCATGTTTCGCCGTCTATTATCGGCCAGGACAATGAGTATCAATTTGCCGTAACACTTCAGAACCAAGTCATTCGCCTTGTAGCTGCTAATTGGTACTAACCACTTATCCTTTACATTAGCATTAGCAAATACTGTCGTATCATATTTGCACAGATAATTGACAGTACCGTAGTTTGCCCTCATATTTTATTAATTGTTAGAGGAATACATGACATGCATTTCTAATACCCAATGAATAAGAAGATGTTAATAGCTTTATCTGTTAAATATTTACGATGAATCAACTTGGATGTGTTTTAGGGACCAAATGATTGAATGGGTGGAATCACTGCAAGGAAAACTACGTGAAATGAATATTCTAAGCCCTAAGGACAATCTTTATAGCAAACTACCAGAATCAACTAAAGGCCTGAACACATATCCGGGTTATGGATTCGGAATTGTGTCTACACGGGACCCTAATTCACCACTTCCTCCAACTCCAAATAGTTACATATCTCCAGTACTCGGGACAGAAGCTGCTAGACTCCCTGCTCTCTCTCACCGGGGTAAACAGCTGATTTAATGCATGCAGAGCTGTTTGTAACTTTAATTATTAATTCATATGCATATTTTATGTATTTTCAGGAATTAGTGATGATAGTTCTTCTGGAACTTACGTTGAAAGCACTCAAGGGAATGAACAAGTAGCAGTGGCTGTTAGAGGCCGCAATCTTTCTGACAGTAGTGTATCAAATGCATCAAGACGGAACGGAGAACATCTGCTGATTTCTGTTCCCGTTGTTGACTCTCCTCAAACGTCGTCAATTTATGTGCAGCCGTCCACGGTTCTCAGTTGTTCATCTAGGTAATAATTTCGGAAGCAAAATTATATGAATACGATGGGAAATTATAAGAGTTAGAATTCAGTTTAAAAAAATTTTCTATCCATAGAATTAAATTATTTTATTTAAAATAAAATATTTCTCTGGTGTGTTTTAATATTTTAATACCACAACTTGTTAATTTGTTAACAAATGCATGGGAATTTATTGTCAAAGAAGGCAAACTTAAAATGTTAGGTCAGTGACAATAAAGTCATATCTATCTGCCAGGATGGCTTAATTCATTGGAGTCCATGCAAAATTATATTTATTTTTTATTTGAGGATATTAATGTGTACTATTATAATAATTATTGATTCGTAGTATGTTTTGGGACAAATTATTAAATGATTGGTGTTAGTGATATATTCATGAATTTTTTTATGGTTTATATTGCAGCAGAGACGCCAGCTGCAGTGGGAGTGACAGTGGAAGTGGAGGAAGTATAGATTGTTCAAGGATTTTAGTGCCAGTTCCCGTTGTCCGACGAAACAATACTGTAAACGTAAGTGTGAATGTGAATGTAGGAGGGATTGGGAATGTACAGTCTGAATCAAATCCACCGCCCATTCCTCTGCATTGTGGCTCTTCATCCACAACTACAGTAAATGGAATTCAAGTAATAGGAAACAATAACTCAACTGTCGTTAAGGTTTGTACAGAAGAAAATGGCACGGCCTCGGCAAGTGTGTCCAGTTCAGATTGCTCAGTTTTTAGTAGCGACAGTAATTCTCAGTCAACGCACTTGAGCAGTTTGAATCCGTCTGTTTCGTTTTCGGTTCATCATCAATCTGGGAATTGCCCTAATAGTTCTAGTGGAAGTTTTAGCGGCAGCTTAACTACAAATACTCAAGTCAAGTCAATTGCTGTGACGAATTTGACAACAAATGGCTGTAGCATCTCAAATGTAGCATCTCCAGCACCTAATGCAGAAGCCACCACCGTTGTGTTTTCAACCCCTGCACCAGGCTTTAATAGATTATCTCTATCTTCAGCACCAATTCAGCGCTCATCCTCATCCGAAAATATCTACGAGCATTTATTTGTTCCTGACACTTCTGTTACGCCCGCTCGTTCGAAGACATCATCCTCGAATCATTCTCACACCGTCAGAGTTGCATCTAATTCATTGAATAGCACAGGAAGTGCCGCAATTCAATCCAGTACTACTAAAACTTGTCGTAACTCTACAGATGAACATACTCCTCCTCTAATTCCACGACGAAATCCCCAAACAAAAAGACTTCAAAAGTAATTATTGCTTTCATTTTCGAATTTTAAATCCTTTGTTTCTGTTAATTTTTGTTTAATTAATATGACGCATAATTTATTGTAGAGGCAGCAGTTCGAACTCCGCACGGTCATCAAGTTTGAGCAGATTAGAGTCCCCTAGCTCCAGTGGAAGCAACAACGAGTCTAGAGTCCGTGAACCTAACATTATTCCTGCATCACACACAAACGGCTCACACCAGCATAGTCGACACAGAGCACACCGTCAAGATGTGATACGTTCATTCAGTGGCTCTACTTTCCAGGAGATACCTAATCAGTTCCCTGTACTTCAGGTGACTAAAAATATTTAACATGTTGACACCGTTTCTTAGGAGGGAAATCTAGATAGCCTAATTTACTGATTTTTTAAATTTTAGGGCCGACCAATGGAAGCCATGATCGGTGTACGTAGTGGAGAGTACCGTATTCGTCGAGACGATAATCATGTAGCTGGGGGAGCTCCAACAAATGTGCGACCATCTGAGGGAGATAGTCCACCTATCCCTCAGTCCCAATCCGCACAGCATAATAATCCTGTCGCTAATCACGCTCAAACAAATGGTGCAACTCACGTTCCTCTGAAAGAGCAGCAAGTCATGCGACTCCGAATGGAAATTAATCACCCTGGAGGAGTTAGAGTTGTATTGAGAAAGAAAGACTGCGTTAGTAGCATTGCATTTGTCGACTTTCTAGGAGCTGTTTGGTAAGATTATGTTTTTTCTACTCTATTTCCCACACTTTCATACAGTCCATTAATTCTACATCGGTACCAGAAACTGAAATGTATTTTGATCAAGTCAAATTAATTGTATTGCTTAAGAAAATTATTTCAATTAACTTTTCTGAAGTTTTTCCGAAATGATGGCAACTAAGATTTTTGGGACATAGCTTAAATATATATTTTTTAATTTCTATTGAGCATTTTTGATGTAAAGTAAAGAATATAATATTCATCCTTATTGTTATACTAGGATTGCCGGATGGAAGCAACAACAGCACCCTGTTCTTTATTACGCCTTTCATGTTGGTGATCAGATTCTTAAGGTGGCTGGAGTTACAGTGCAGACAAGTGTAGAAGCAAATAGGGCAATCAAAATGGTGTCCTCAATGCAAGTAGAATTCATTATTAGACGTCTACCCTTTGGGCGAGTTTTAGTTTTGAAGCGATCAAAAGAAGGGGAGGCCCTTGGGTTGGTGGGAGAAGGAAATTCTGGAGAGATTGGGGATGTTATTCCTAATGGGCTGGCAGCCAATCACGGCCTTCCACGCAAAGGCCCTTCAACAGATGGTCACACGACATGCAATTGGTTCCTAACTGAAATAAATAATCGTCCGTTAAGTCTAATGGCCCGTGAGAACGAAGTGAAAGACCGTCTTAATGCTGTAGGAAAAGAAATCTCTATTTTGGTACAACCAGCAGATTTAATTAAACATTTCAAAAAGAATCTGAAATCTTTGAAAGGTTTCAAGGACTATTTGGTTGTTTGACGTTTAATTTAATTATGAACAAGTTGTTGATTTATATCGGATTGTGTGATCTAGGAATCTGTTTGATTATTTTTAGATATATTCTCTAACATTTACTGTAGGTTTTACATCCTATCGGTATTTATTGCTGTAAGAATCTTTAATTACCTATTCTGTAGCATTTTAACAGGTTTCTTTTACCTGTACATAAAGAATCGTTATTTTTATGACTAGTGAACCGTATTCCTAAGAATTAGTCAACGGGAAATGGATAGATAGTTGTGCAATGCCAATTGCCAACCAATCCTACTAATTAATAAAGCGTATCACTGCTAATTAATATTACTAGCTATCTGCTAATGAGCAATCAATCTGATGTACAGTCATACTGTGTTTTGGTTAAATCCAAAAGACTATCTAGACTGAAATAGAGTTTTATAAGTGTGATTGCAATACTGCAAAGCTGTAACCAATTATTAGCTAAATTGTAAGATAGGCTTCATGATGTATAACTAATAATTTACATATTAAAATACAATTTTACTACTACACTTTTTCTGGATGTCATAGTTCAGGGAAAATTTTTTGTGAACTTGTTCACTTACAGCTAATTAACTAGTTTTTTAAACGTTTGGAGTGAAATACTGCAGCCCTAATTTTTAATAATTATTTCCGCTTAATTCGCGTATCGTCTACTGTAGTTTAGTGTTTACCTAATAGCGACAGTTAGGTATACTTTGAACTTCTTATACATAGAAACTATATAAAAGTCATGTAAAGCTCCCCAAGCTTTTTTCTCACATTTTAAGATTTAGTCATGTACATATATTACAAAGCTGCTGTTACATGTTCATGCTAAAAAGTAGTTGATAGTAATATCCACAAACGTGTGTAATTACAACAGCTAATAATATTTGTAGTAATTATAATATAATAAGTGTGTGTAAAATTAAATGTTGGTAAACAATATTGTAACATTTATTTATTTACTACTACAAATTCGTCTGTTAATGATAAATAAATCAAATTTTTCTCACGTTTAATAGCAATACCTTTGTGCTAGCAAAATCATTTAAAAAAATCATTAAATAAAATTCATAAAATAAGGATATAATTAGTAAACCGACATAAACTCTATCCTCTTCATTATTTGGCGAATTAGATATTGACTTAATGTTTCCTTACCATCAAGGAAAAGTATGACTTAAAGGAAATCGTTTAAATTCTAAAAAATACTCTAATTTAGATGATAATAAAGTTGTAAATATTTGAGCTCTTAGGAAGGGAGGGACTAATCGGATATGTGAAGGCGCTGTATAAGATTTTTTGCCACTGAAATAAAAACTGCAGAGATTTTTAGTTAGATAGTGTAGTTACATATTTATTTCACGTGCACATATTATTACTTAAGTACCCACAACAAACGTAAGTACCTCTACAAGCAGCTGTATATGTAGTCACAAATTCAGAACAATAACAAAAATGTATAGCAATTAAAGAGTATTTAAGTAGTAGAACTAGTTATATCTGTAAAATGTAAAAGCAAATATTTAATACTGAACTGATTTAAGTCATAAATGCTTTTCCAACTGGAGCGAAGTTGCTAGAGAACACATAGAAGTTAAAATTTAAAGACGCTAGGGTCACATAAAAACTATTAGCTAACTTACGAAGTAATTAGCAGCATAACTAGCAACTGTAAATTGAATACAACAACCATTCCCTTGTAATTTTAGGCACCCTGTTTCAATAAGTCATTTTCAAATTAAGTACCTAGGTAGTTATTTCATATTATTATTGAAGGTCCCCTGCTGTTGATAGATTTATGTTGCATTACCAAACATAATCAGAAAGGGATATATTTATAAGTATAATGCCTTAAAACGTAATAATATTCTATATTTGAAACAATTAAAAAATAGCATGTGAAAGTTAATATAAATTAAGCAATATATATTTATGCTCTTAGAATATATCTGCGGTTTTAACCGGTGTGTCTATTTCACTAAATGAATATTCAATCTATGAAAATATACAACATACATATAGTATGAATAAGCAAATAGTGAGATTAAATAAAAGAAAGTTGTATAATATTTATATACTTAATTCCTGAAGTAAGTTGAAGTAGTAGAAGGTATTTTGTTTCAATTTTAGAAGACATTAGTGGCACGCTACACACAATTGATAGTCTATATTTATAGGTAAGAAACCATATGAATTTACATTTTACTCTACTATAGGAACGCATGTAACATCTCATTGACCAATTGTATTCAATTCATTGATAGTTAAAAGCTACATTCAAGTCATTGGGATTTCCTCGCTAGTAACCAAACAATTTACGATTCAAAACAAATTGTTATATGTACATTATACAACATTCCCCTTGAAAACAAAATTGTAAATGAACGAGTACTAATGAAATTTGGAATGATGCTGCTCTCATCAACAAAACTATATTCCTCAATATTAATTTTTTTGATTCCACTTTGTATCCGTGAATGTACTCAGCAAAGAACCTGTTGACTCAGAATGTCTTGTTAGACGGCTTCGGCAGGGCTCTGGAATTCACTCAAAGCTTGGATCGGATTCTGTGGCTTCTTTTGGGAACCACGGCGTACTTTTGCCCGAACTTCCTCCGGCTTCTCACGACGTACCAGCGGTTTCTTCTCAGGAGCTTTCATTTTCCAAACCACAATCGGCAACTGTAAAATACCATGGACAATAGGCTTAAATTGTGCCAAATTTTATAAAATTCTATTAATTTTCATTCTTAAATGAGTTTAATTTATTTTTAGTAGCTATGAGTATTTTAATAAGTAACTTATCCTTATCATAACTTTATAAACATTCTCTAATATTTCTACAGTTAGTTAAACATAGTTCGACTCTGTTCGACTTTGTGATGAACATTGAGTTCAAATCAACAGATGCAAATTATCACTACGATAGAAAAAGCAATGTGGCATTTATAGTCAGTGTGTTGTGTCTTCGTTAGTTCAGAGTAAGTACGTTAAAGGATTTCCTATGTCATCTAATATTAAACACAGTCTACGACACGAACCAATTATATTTAATGGTCACATTCTAGTCCACAACTAATGCTGAATTATTCAAGGAGAGTACCAGATTGACCCCGTATAGAATTGAATACTTCTTTGTGATAGGAAAATAGAAGCATGATGGATCAAGTTTGTCAAACCCTGTCTCTGTCACTTCCTAGTAGAAACATAAATTCAGCCAAAGCTAAAATATCGCTCCATATTATCACTTTCCAAGATCTCCATTCATCAATCGCTTTTACACATTATTTTCTGCACCAAACACCATAAATATAATTTCCAACTATTCATTACAGTGTAAAAGAATGTCTTACCGATACAGTTCCTTGTCTTGGATATTTGGTAGAAGCAACATACGACGCCTTCACAGTTAACACAACAGCATTCATTAAATTCTTCGCTGCTTGTATCAGTGACGTAGCGGAATCCAACTAATTAAATTATTTATTGTTACAGATTTAGCATTAAAAGAACGAAGTTAAAGGGTGGATTATTTTCCAACTCCTTATTACACCAAATAATTTTAAATGTCTTACTCCAGAAACAATTAGTTCTCCGCTAATATTCTGAACATCAGCTTTGACTTTTGAAGTAATATTCAACTGATGACAGTACAACGCAATTCGTTGTAGGTAAGCTAACAGATCCTTTTTCGTAGACGACTCTGGGCACTGGTCTGCGATTTGACGGGCCAGTTTGTCCAATTTCGTTCCTGCTTCAGAGATTTTCTTAGCAGCGTTAATTACATCCATTGTTGTTTTTAATGGACCTCGGCCCCTGTAAACAGACACAAAAAATATCTATTACCATTTCCTAAAACTTTGAATAAATTACATTGATTGAATAAAATAAAAGAAAACTTTCGGCTTGTAAAGGAATGCCATTTTATTCATTTCCCCTTTTATAAAAGAAAATTATATTTTCCTACAAGAATTAATTTATTTTATAAGTTTTCTATTTGTACAAAGGCATAATTTGCTATTACGAAAAGAAGAACTAACAATTTAAATTTGTAGAAAATAATCCTCATTTCGTAAATAAAAATACTTTTTCAATTTTTCTGTTTGAAAAAAGAAAAAAAGTTTATAAAGCGTCTATTTCTAATGAAATACTTATGTATATTTATCGTTATAAATACTTCTCCATTTGTAAAAGATAATAAAGCTGTTAAATGTAAGGATTAAACAGCATTGTGTCTGGACAGATAATATGCGAGATCTATATTCTGTGGAGGATTAATAATATTGTTTTGCTTAATTATACCTTGTAAAGTCAGTCATTTCCATCATTATCATGCACATATGTTTAGCTAAGACGATTATATCGTTTCCAGTATCGTCCCATTTTGCAACTTCCCGGTCGAACTTTAATTTCTCCGTTCTAAAGCTTTCCACCTGCTGGGCAATTCTTTGCTTGTCTTCTTCCGTCATTTTCCTCATAGCCTCCTACAAGTGTAATAAGCAATTAATAACCGACATAAAATATCCAAGGCATATAATGACAAAAATATGTTACATATATAATTATCGTACCCTAGCAGTTGTGATTCCACTAATATCTGGATACTCGTCAACAATGTGATCACCTGTATGAGCACTCGCTAAAATAGAAATGCATAGGAGTTAAAGAAAACTGACTCTGTATGAATTTATTAACGCTAATAGTCATAATACTTACATTTGCTGCGCGTATCAGTATAATGCTCGTCAAATTCCACATCTTCTGGATCTAACTCATCGTCAGCCTAAATCAGAAAATGATCTTTAAGTATTTATCTAAAGGTCAAAAGTTTATTATATTAGTGAATATTTAGGAATTCTTTACTCTGTTCATGAGGACAGCTCGTCGGATTTCCCTAACGCCATCATAGACGAGTCGTGAAGCATCAATAAACTCATTTTCATCAACATCTTTGGACGGGTTTGAAGACAATGCTTCCACAGCGACTTCAACCCTTTGTGCAAAATTGGGCATAACTGAAAACATATCAGTAAAGTTAAGATAAGCAATTATTCCAATATTTATTTTTAATGAGAAGTTGTAGAAAAATAACCTTGATCTCTGAGAACTTTGACAGCCTCTAGAACTCTCTCTGTGTAAATTCCAGGTTCATAATTGCTCATCTCTGCGGTAACCACATTAGCTACTCTAGAAGCTCTGCCACGAATAGCCCCTGCTGTTCTATCTAAAGAATCTGCATCTCCTTCTTGCAATGCAAGGACGCATTTATTCACATCCTCCAAAATATGATTTTCTGCATCAAATTATTTCAATATTTAACATACTGCCAATTTTGTTTTACTGACTCGACAGAATTCAATAGTTGTACCTGATACTGCCAAGAAGTCGTCAATTGTAGTGATATCGTCAACGGCTTCAGTTAAAATCCTGACTTGATTTTCCCAAGCTTCGCGGAATACGTCCATGTTTTCTAATGCGACCTAAATAATATAATTAGGCAAAGTTTAGTTTTTAGGTTTTGGAATTCAGAATATCACATTTCGATATTTTTACTTTTAAACTATCTGAACCATCTGCTATTCATCCTAACTATATTTAAATAGAAACAAAACAGAAATACTATCGAGTAGGTTATTTCACGCTTTTATAAATGGATATCTACCGTTGGTGGGTAGGCCGAAGATATCCTAAAATATTTAAGTAATCAAATTTCAATTCATTTTTAATTTACTTTAGATTTCGGGCGAGCAGCCAAAATTCTCGCGGCATTAATCACTTGTGGACACAAATTCTCAATCTGCGAAGCTGCGTAGCGTACCATCTTGACGCCGTCCTCATTTCCAGACATACTGCATGCCAAATTAGCAACCTATATGCACACACGGAATTCGGTGATTTGAAAAATGTGTAACAATGAGTAAAACAGGGGATTAACCTGGCATAGACATCTCATTAATCTTTATCATATGTTTGGTGACAAGTTAACATACCTCGACGAGTTTATTAGCGTGCTCTGTAAAAACTTGTGCGTAGTCCTCTACTTCCTTTTCATTACCGGCCTTGGCAGCTTCAATAAGAACCAAGAGCGGAACGCTGGTTTCGAGGAAACTGAAAAATAGGGAGTTACAAGACGTTAGACATGCAGAAATAAAGGAGCAGGGACAAATAATCACTTCATTATTTACACGTAATAATTCAGAGAGGCTTTATGGATCATGTCGCACGTCTAAATTAAAATTTCATTAGCATCGTAAGGACGTCTACAGGGAAAATGAGAAATATTGGTATCGACTGCATAAATCAGAGTAAGGGAAGACGTATGGGCATACCTATCAGACACATGATCGACGACGGCCTTCCTTAACTGTCTTCGCAAATCTCTCGTCTTCCGACACATGTGTTCTATTGCTCGTTCCAAGTTTTCACTCCTGTCTTTCTTGCCAATCTGTGCAAAAAGCAATAGAGTACACGATAATAGATCAGATAGGAAATAGAGAGCTGTCTCTGTTTACGGAAAGGATCAACGCAGCCTTGGGTTCACCTACATCATTAAAACAGCATTTCTTGTGTCTCTCTTGCAGTGGCACTTGTCAGATACATAAACTTATTTTAATGGGAAAAGTGGAATATTTATCAGGGAAGGGAATGCCATGGAATTCTAAGAGAGCAAAGCAACTTACGTTTGCCATGTACTCAGACAGCAAATCCTGAAGTGCCTGGCGCACGGCATTACATTCAGCAACGATACGTTCTCGCCTTTCGTCTCGAGTGCACGACGAGTCTGCCATTAGAGCCGCTCCACTGATGATTGACTCAAGCCTCTCTTCCAGCGATGGTCGAGTGCGAACTTCGTTGTACGCCAACGGTTCCATAATAATCCTCTCCTACATTTACCCAAATGATTTACATAAATAACTCATACTACAACAGTCAGGCCTCTTTTAAAAGATCAGTAGCTAATAATATCCCAACATTTCCAATACACCCTTAGTGTGACTTCATTCTTTAGATACAAATCAATTCCGCTAAAGAGTGGGGATTACTACAACGATACGAATATTACTGACAAATATCAACAACGTTTTCTGAAATAACTTTCGGGACGAGATGTACAGGGAGGAGCAAAATAAATCTGCGATATGAGTGAATGTTAATTCTCACGTCGAAATCATCCAGAGCTGCAGCGAGTTCTCCAGGGCCATCATACGGGTGGCCCCCAACACCAGAACGCCCTTGAGCTACATCAGAAATTGTGTTGACAGCCTCGCAAACTTGTCGGAAGACGAAGTCCCTGTTGGCTTTCGCGGCTGCCAGTTCAGGATGACGAACATATACTTTTGATGCCGTAAGAAGCATCGTGGAATGTTTCTTAAGTAGGGCACGTGCAGCAGCCAAATCATCTCGTAGCTGTGGATCTTTCAGTTCCTGTTGGCGCTTCGCAGCTGCTTGCATCAACTCCGTCGCGTTTCGTCCAAAAGCTCTGATGCTGTCCATGAGCTCCCCTTGACTCGAAGCATTCTTCAACTTCTCCAAGTCGTCCTCCACCACTCGCAGAGATTTTAATAAAAGATGCACATCCACCATGTCAGCTAAGATTAGAAGTCGGGTCACTGCAGACAGAAGATTTCTTGCAGCTCGAACCATATTACCACGTTTCAGCGACGAGCAAGGATCATCAGCAAATTCTCTGGCAGCTTGACTCATAGCTTCTCCTATTTCCAACATTTTCAAATTAATTACTACTCAGACATGATCTTATTTCAATATAACATTATTAATTACGCCGTCCCAAATTTATCTAACTTGTAACTGACACTGTCATATGAAAAATTGATATTTAAATAAATAAATAAAACGAAAACTACGGATGAGGATCAATATCATTCATCTACCTACCTACTGCAATTCAACTACATACCTATTACAACTCATAAAATGATAGTTTTCCAAAGTAGCAATATTTACCCGTTTTGCGAACTTCGTCGACTGCAGCAAGCATTTCTTGTTTTATGTCCGGGTTTTCATGTGCAATTTGTTCGCCCTTTTCGATAAAATTTTCAGTGGCTTTTTCAACAGCAGCAACCAAGACATGAGCTCTTTTGGATCGACCTTTTTTCTTTTTAGATGGCCCCTTTGTGTTTACTAACGTGGTTACCTATCAAATATTTATTTTAGACAAATATTAGTTTCAAATTGTTTTATAGCTCACGCTAGAAACAATTCAGAAACAAACAGGGTGCAAGCATATAGATTAATTTCTTCTTTTACTAACAGTAAATGCTAAAGCTTGTTACAGAGTATTTAGATTATATATAATTAAGCAATATTTAGATTTTGTACAAATTATTCGCTATAGAATCAAAATATATCCAAATAATGACGAACTGCACGACAATGAGTTACTATTTACAATAGAAAATGTAAAGCTTTTTCTCTATCGTGACATAAAAACTGCACTGCACGTATAAACCTTACGAAAAGACAATTATTAAATTAGATGCATGAACTAGACAAAGGCACGTCTCTCATATTGATTCATGCGTCACTGGAGATTCTCTACAATGAGAAAGTCTTTAAATAAGTCACATCTCTACATTAGTAAAGGCCAGGCATCGTCATGCACGTTCACACAAAAACACATGTACATAGCGTTAAATATTTGCAGTCAGAGTGAAATATCGTTCTTATCTATCACGGACATTATCTGTGATATATATAGCTAATTGTGATGGGATGCTGTGGTGCACTACTTATTGCCAGGATTGAACGACTGAAGCTTGGAAATGACATTACCGTTTAAATATTTGCATGGTAATGTACTAGAAGTAGTTGGAATTCAAGTGTACTGGTTCTTAAAGTTGCAGAAAAGAATACTATACGGACTAAGTACTGTAATTAGAGAGGAGAGTCTACTTATATGATAATTAATAATTAATGATAGTCACCTAAATTAAGTAAATGAATCCGTATACTAGCAAGAAAGTTAAGAGACGGTATATGAAGTGATTGCAATATTAAACTGTGGAAATACCTGCATAACCAAAGGCTCAAGTGTCAGTTCAACGGAGCGCGTACGGATCTCTAGATTTTTAGGATCCCATTTCAGTACAATTTGTCCCGTTTCAGTTTCACCAAGTGCCATTTTGTCTCAGGTGATCAGGAATTCAAAAATCAGTTAAGCCACTAATGGATTGATTCGCTTGATTGAATAAATCAAAGGCGGGCGGGGCGGGTGTACCGTTACAGGGTAGAATTTTGGCAGTTAGCAAGTTAGTGTTACGTTTGGGAAATGTTGTAGTGAAGTGCGGCGAAGGCAGAGGCTGGTAATTTCAGTAAGCTACAGCACACACTTAGGTAACTCGAGAAGTCCACGTCCAATTAATGTTTTAGTGTTCAGGTTTCTGATTCACAATGTTTTACGGTTCAGGAGAGCCACAGAAAAAGGTGAACAAAAGAAAAACACCAAATCAAATCAACAGATGTTAAAGTTAAAATGGAAACTGCTGCGCTGTGTATTTCCTATGCTCACTCCTAAATTAGATTTCTTCTATTTGACCGCCGACACTAATCACCCACTCAAATCATTTAATACAGGAGCACTTAAAACATTTAGGACTTTATTTACAGCAATACCTCTCTAGTCGGAATCAATTACATTTAGAAAGTTAAATGATACTTCACACTGTCATCTAACAATATTCAACGAAAAACATTAGATTGGACAAGTATGGCTTCCTATTAATGATTAAAGTGTCCTTGGGGTTTTGGTTGAATGATTAGCTAATTTTTATTGTCAAGTGTTTAGCTGTCCCTAGATCCACGCGAGAAATACATTTTAAAGATTTCTATTGGATATTGTAGGCTGGCTGGAAGAGACTTTATTAGCCTACCATGTGTGAGCCTTGGGAAAGAAGTCATTTGGTAAATTTTTAAAATTATATGCAGACATCGTATCGCTATTTGCAAAATTAATAGATCATTACCTACCTAATTAAATAACTAGATTTACAATACTATTACTAGCATTTGCATCCTGTGTTTGAGAATTGTGGTAATGGGCATATAAATATATAAGTATATTCTAAATGTAGTCAAACTGGAATGTCTGTTTAAATACCATTTTTGCATAATAATTTACATAAAAGATTAATTTTAAACATCTAGGTAGTTTTATTTAAATAATGCATTGCATATTTAAGTGCATAGCGTAACACATTACTGCAAGGGAGGGCTGGGATGGCAAAGTGATATTAAATATTTAACTTGTGCATTGTGCAAATTCAGCATGTGAAAGTTAACAACGTCAATACATACAATAATTGATTAATTAACAAACTATTATGCATGAACATATTTACCACAATGTTCACATTAATTAGTGGAAAAAATATTATTCTGTGGGAAGTTACTTAATTAATGTTAGTTAACATTGATATCGGATTAATAAAAAGGTGTCACCTTTATAGATTTACGTTACCTGGATGACCAAAGGCTCCAACGTCTTCTCCACTGACATAGTACGAATCTCCAAGTTTTTAGGATCCCATTTTAGGGTTACGTGACCAAAATGATCCATAGACATCGTTATTTTTGAATGTTTTATTCAATTTAGCTCTGTATCTATTTTCTGCAATCAAAAATACAATTATTTTTTAAAATTCTAGATTCTATGGAGTCCAACAATATTGCTTTGCCTTTACGAAAATATGAAATGGTAAACATTGAAAATATCGGCTTTTTTCACTTACGAATTGAATCTACCCAAAAATATGAATAGCTCTTCCCTGTCGACTCGGAAAAATTGCTTGAAGACTGAAGTGTGATATTAAGTATTCGGTTTGTAAGTAAATTAGTCGATAACAACTGTGACAATAGTCATTGGGTCTTCTACACACGCGACACAGCACAGGTTTAAAAAGTTATCTGAACTTCACTTTTAATTGTAAAGCACTCTTACTTGACACTTTACTTGTTTGTTTATCTCATTAGCGGTGTGTTCTGTTGGCTGTATATCAATAGAAGTTTGTTCACTTTCTATGATAGGAGGCCCGAAGTACAATTGCAGATAACAAACACAAACAATAATAAACACAAGTCGGTATTTTAGGTGTAGATCTTGTATTTGGACAACTACGGCTCTGTGTCATCAATCATATGATGTTTGTCCACCTCCTGCGAAAATAAACAATACTTAATATAAACTAAATGTCATAATTTAAATTGCAAAACAATCTGTAAATAGATCAACTTTTAAAATAAAATATTCGGTATTGTCTGCTAGTAACTTGCAAAATTCTATTGTGATTTTTTAAATTTCTACATGACTATTAATAAAAACTTTGCGCATCTATTATATGTGCATTGATTTATCAATATTATAAATATTAGCATATCTGTATTTGGCACAAGGTCATAATTCCGAGTTAAACTCTCTGCTAAAGATTAAAAAAGTTACCTGTGATTCTGCTGAAGAAATTGTCGTGTAATTAGAAAGAGTATCTTGGCTTTCTTAAGTAGTATGTCTTATCGAAAGTAGAAAAGTAAAGAGTGGCGAATGCTGCCGTCGGTACAACTACAGTAGCTTTTGCTTATCTGACTATCTGTCTCTTTTAATAGCTTCTGTAATTTTGCACTGTGATATAATGTAAAAGTAGCGATTGTTTTATTTGTGTTTTTGTACAGTTGATGTTGAACTTAGTGTATATATTTTATTATATATAGCTACTAGCTCCGTGCCACTTGCTATGAATATTATATTATTCGTGTGATATTATTAGGCAGGGCACAGTGTATACCTAATGTGGCTTTAACCCTTCTGTGCATAGTACAGACAGAGCCAGAGTGTGCTGGTTATAATACAGAGAGGCCGATTTGTGCTGGATTGCTTGGGAGTTTGGAGAGAGAGCGAGTTTATTAGAGGAGGCAGTCGACGGAGAAGAGTTTTTGACTACGGAGAGCACCTAATAGTAAAAGTAAATGTAGTTTTGTGGAGGAAGAGCTAGGCGACGGCAGCGACAGAGATGCGTCAATCAGAAAGCAGAGTATCCGAGCCCGAGTGGTTTCCCTTAGCTGTGATACACAGAATGGAAATGCATTGGAAACCCGAAGACGGAACTTGCCACCGCCACACCCCGAACCTCGTCCGTCCCCGTTCAAACCAGCAACAATCCACAAGACTGCCATCCTAAGCGCTACATAGATGCGAGTATGCTGCTAGATACCTTCCTTTGCCTTCTCTCTCTCTCTCTCTGCTACAAATCTACACACGCATATCCTAAAATGTTAACTTTGCCTTTTACAAGTACCTAGTAAACTCTATCTTCCTCCAATAATCTTGATAGGACGAGAACACTGCATTTGCCGAGGAGTCTAGTGTAGCTAGCTATCTTGTATCCAGGTTCATCCTTATCCCCTTTACTTCGAAGTCTACAGCTCTTTAGTACAGACAGACAGGAGCTGTTTCATATAATACAACGTCGTGGTTTAATGGCTTTTCCTTGATATACACGCGATACACGATTAACACGATATCTATCACTCATGTCAGTAGCAGGGGTAGCAACGTAAATGCATGCATCCTATATTCATCACTATTGTCTCGCACACACGTTCTTCTATGTAATTGTTCTAATGCGACAGCGCTCTATGCATTCACAAACAAAATCTCATCTACTTTCCAGCTCTCCTAACTCTCTATTGTATCCTCATCCATAATTTCTCATTTCCCTGGATCCACTTTTAGAATTTCTGCTTGCTGGAGCTCTTGTATCTATATGATTTCCCAGACAGAAACATTACTGGAGTGACTCGTGAGTGATGCTTGGCCTCAATTCCAGATTTTACTATGCATATGCACTGCACAGTACCCTTGACTCCCCCAATCTATTTCTACACATTGCACAACTCTACGTTCACAAGAAAAACTAACGGCAAGCCGTAACAAAACGTTCGCCGAATACACCGGATGTCAAAATAAAAATTTTACTTATAATTCCACTATTAAAATGGATGAACGATTTCGAAATTCGCACAACCATCTTAAATTAAACCCAATAATTCACAAAAGATTACAAAATTCTCATTTTAAATGAGTTCTTAGTCAAAGGAGCGAATTAACAAGACCGTATTACTAATTAAACTGACACATAGTCCCATTTGAATAATAATAACACAGAATAATCCCAAAGTCGGAATTTTTGAAATGGTATATAGGCACAGATTTATTATGATTTTAAATACAAAATAAAAATACCACAAAAACATTACGCGATCAAAAGAATATCGATTTTGTAAAAGTCAAAGCAATTTTGAATATTTAATTGCAAATGGCAATTAGTTGACCGTGTTAGATGAAAACAAGGAAAAATATGGAATTTAGGTATTTTCGGCTTTATTCGGTTAAGCAATTTAGATTACGAATAATTCGATTTTATGCGCGTCTGGAATAATTGGAAATGTTTTGGTTTGCACAAATTTACGCACTGAGAGTAAGGGAGAAAAATCCCTTGCAAAAATTCCAAAAACGACCCAGTCAAAATGCGAAAAATAACTTCAAAAATTCTGAAGGTCTCCTGTATTCATGTTTAGTGCAGTTCTCAAGCACAAATTCGAAAAAATTACCATTGTCAAAATGCGGAAAATCATACGTGCAAATACGTAAACTGACCCGGGTGAAAGTGCGGAAAACACAGTGTACAAATTCTTAAATTACCCGAGTCAAAATGGAAAAATCAGCCCGCATCAAAATACCTTTTTGCACATTTCTCTTTATTTTCATTATTTAATATTCTTTAGACCATCTGGGTGTCCAAATTTTGCTTTGAAACGTTGCTTCAAAACGAATAAAACTTTTGAAATATTTATTGCAATTGATGTTAGTAATTATTAATTTCCATTCTTTTTAGAAATAAAGGTATGTAATGAAAATAAATGTGCTGCTTGTACCATGTACCTTTGCTATAACTCCTTTAAATGCTATACAAGTTGGCATATCCGCAACCCGTCAAATCATTTATCGTTTTGTCATTTTGAAGGATAAATTCGTGTTCTACTGAATGTCATTATGTAAGAACACGAATAAGCCATAGTAAACGAAAAGGAATGCAGGTAAGTTTGGCTAAAGTCAGTTTGGCAAAACACAAACTCGGAGTTTTCAACTATTCAAACACTATAATTAAAAAATTCTACTCTGGATTTTAGGTTAGTGTAACCTATGACCTAAATAAATGAAAACAAATACCGCGTTCATCATTACCTGAAAGTTTTACTATTTTCTGATGAAAAATTTCTGTTTCGCCTAGCTTAACTGACAGATTGCCCAATGAACATAATCTGCTTCTAAACATTAGATTCCGTGGTTTAGGGGTAACTGTTAAATAAATGGGACCCATGAACAGGCCAAATTGGTATTACTACAACCACATACATTTTCATATAAACTTTTAGATGCCAAAACAATAGATATTCACAGAATCCGTACGCAATTATTACCTACGAAAAAAGAAACGTGATCCATTCATTGTCATTTTGTTCTGCATTGAATATTTACATTTCCATGACGTATTGTTCTACCTGGGTATAAAATCTAAACACATTTTATTATTAAACATTTTAATTTTTCCTTTGCCAAGAGCATATCAGGATACAAGAACTTACATTTTATTTTAAATAATATTAGACAGCAATATTAGTTACAGCATTATTTTCGCGTTTAAAGTTTGGTCCAGGAGAGAGTGATATATGTTTATTAGATAACTATTAATGAGAATTTTTTTTCCTACCTACTAAAATGAACGAAGTGAACATTTCGTTGGAGCTATCTAGAAGCTTGTTGGAACTATCTCACAAATTTGATTGGCCTGAATATTTAGTATTTGTATCCGTTTTAGTTGTATCAGCCGCTATTGGTATCTTTCATGGATGCTTTGGCAGCAAACAAGGTTCCAATGAAGAATATTTAATGGGAAATCGACAAATGTCTGCATTTCCGGTAGCATTATCATTGCTATGCAGGTTATTTAGATAATTGTAATTTTTATTTTATATTTCTGTATTTTTCAAAATGCTTAATTGAAATATGTTTTTGCAGTTTCATATCGGCCATAGCGTTACTTGGTAAGAAACTACAAATATTTGTTTTCTAATGTTCCTATCTATATAATATATAATTATCACTATTTGAATTAGAAAAGTCACACAAAGAAATTATGCTTCATGGCTATATTTTAAATTTGCAAGTTCAATTTTGTTTGTCTCACACAGTCAGTCCAGCAGGACTAATCTCCGTCATGTAACTACGATCTAATCACACTATTTTAAGTTGTGTATTTTACGTGCAAAAAATTACTAATTCAGTGACGTTAAAATACAGTTTACTGTTGATTGGAGATGCAAACAATTAAAAAATATCATTTTCTTGGAAAAGCGCATTAAATCACTTATTAATATTTATGACATGTATTAAATTCTTTACTATTTAATAACAAAACAAATGAAAATTTCACCATTAATTTTTTCAGGCTACCCTGCTGAAATATATTTATATGGGTAAGTAAAGAAATTTCAATGTTGTTTTTCATTGCGATATAAGTACGAATCCCTTTATCAGTCTGACATGTATTGTTTGTAAATTGGGTTCTTCCCTACATAAAACATTTGTATTATACCTCAATACGGTCAATACCACTTGCTGCGATTATACGTTTCAAAAATCTTGCAGTTATTTTTGTCAATTAATATTCAGAATTATGAGCCTTGACAATTATGATAATATCTTCTAAATCAAGACAACTGTTTATTCTTATTTTTATCCCGCATTGCAATAAATTGTAAATATGATTCGTAAAATTTACTATAGTAATAAAAGGTAAATTATAGAAGAATTCCAGTGGGAAGATGTCAAAATGGAAAATTTATATATTAGAACCATGAAATTTGCGTAATGGACAATGTGCCTATTGATATATTACTCTCTGAGGTTGAGGCTGAAATTCAATACTCATTTAAAATCTGTTAGAAAGTGTCAGAAATTTTAAAATAATGAGTTTCGATGATTCCTTTTCATATACCTACATGTTTAAAATATATTTTGAGACCGAATATATGTTTTGCTATCATTTTCGGTGGGTGAACGATCAATACTTATAGAACTCAGGTGAGTAGCTTTTAAAGTGAAAATTTTTGAAAATGATTTATAAATATTTAGTTATAATAGTTTTTAGTCCAAAATATTAAGAATTCGGAAAATTATCAATCTTTGTTTAATTTCAGTTCATGTTGGTGATGCTGTGCTTCATACCATTCACCATGGCCTTAAACTATCTTTACGTACCAGTATATTTTAATTTGCAACTTACTTCTGCTTACGAGGTTTTTAACGTCAAAAATATTTATTTCATCTTTATTGATTTGAGTCGTTAAGATTCAAACACATTTTATTAACAATACGTTTTAATTTTTCCTTGTCCAAGTGCACATTAAACTACAATGATAAAAAAACAATCTGGGAATTTTACATGTAGATTATATTTATTTCGACGGATTCATACCGTGTGCAATCTTAATTATATGAGCTGTTTGTCATGGCTGGGATAAACTTCGAGGTTACAGCAAAATAAAAGCCCGCGCCCAAACAGTGACATATAAATATATATATGAATTGCCTAACACATAAAAATATATGAACAGAATATTATTCCACTTGAAATGTAATCACTGGAAAAACTTGTAACTACTTAGTAAGATCAGACCCTAACGAATCGGCCCTTGCTTTCCTATCCATTCCTGAGTATGTAATCCAAGTGTTTCCAATTTATGTTATACGGATTTTTACATTATATATAAGGGTGGTGAAATATAAACAGGACGGTGACATTCAATTCAAAAAATTGAATGCACTGTGGCCCCTTTGACGACATCCGCAGAAACCAATTATTTTCATTGGCAGATATCGAACTACTTGTAAATTTTCCGTAGTGATTTTTCTGGAGTACCCTATCTATAGTAGTTACTTCCTTAGTCTTGTTTTCTAAAATGGAATATTACCAATCTTCCAGCATTAATAAATGTTTGCACCAATATAAAATGAAATGAAATTAATAAATGTGTTTTTTTGAATTTAGTATTTCGAGCTGAGATTTAGTAGAGCAGTTCGTGTTACAGTTTCAGTAATATCCATAATATATCTGGTAAGCACTACCATGGTTAAGTACCTATTGTATTTCTCCATCACATTTAATCATATTTGTTGGGACTTGATCATTGTTAAAAAGAGCTCAAATTCCGTCTGTATGCTAACTCATAAACTCAAAGAGATAGCTCTTTTAAATTTTTATACGTATTATTGAGTTAAAAAAGGCAGTTTCAAAATTAAAACGGGAGAAATTGGACATCTGTATTCGGGGGAAGGTAATGCTTTTGCTAGTGCGTTACCTCTGTATTTCAGCGTGGTTTGTTTTAATTCAACTTTATATTTCATTCTTTCCTATTAGATCCTTTACATGGCACTTGTAGTTTTTGGTCCTTCAATAGCCTTAAATCAAGGTACGTTTTAGACTAACTTGACCTACAAAGATAATGGGGTGTTTGGTAAGGACCAGAGTGAGGAATTAATAAGAAATATATGCATAATGTCGTGCATTATGAGACTTCCGTCGAACAAAGAATCACTAAATGAACAAAGAATAAGCATGGACGGTATGGGTGAAAGTGCCCCTTAAGGCAGATGAAAACTGGAGAAAGTTTTTCCAAATAGTTCCACTTTGGAACATTTTTTGGGGTAAATTCATATCTTATGTATTTGAATCTTGTTTGAAATGTTCAAATTTTAAATGAATTAATTGTTTATAGTTCATTTACAGTAGCGCGTTGTCGTACTCAATGCATTTTATTGCTTCAGCATGCTCATTTTTTACGCCTCCTGGCTCTAACCTAAGACCCACACCACATTTTTATGTTTATGAATACCCAGATATGCATGAATTATTATAAATATTTTTTTACCAATTCTTGGTCTTCCTGCTGACCTTGTTTTTAGTGACGGGATTTAACAGACGTTTACTCTCGGCAGTAATCTTTTTAGTTTGCATTTTCTACTCTACTTTGGTAATTACGGCACAAATATTTTATAATTTAAATCCACCTGCATCAAGGAATCAACGATTTATTGATATTAGCACCAAAGTGTATATATTTTCTACTTATATTTCAGGGAGGGTTTCGAGGTGTTATTTGGACTGACACACTCCAGGCGATAATAATGATTGGCTCTTTGGGGGCCGTTGTTGTAAAAGGGGTATCCGATGTTGGTGGCTGGGACGCCGTTTGGACAAAATCAGAAAAAGGAGGACGAATTGAGTTTTTCAAGTAATATCTTTAATAGAACATATTAAATGGTTCGCGTGTAGATATATTAAAAATGTTAGTCAATGGGTAAAATATTACGGACATGATTGGTTATTCTTATGTAGAAGCAGTAAATTAAAATCATGAAACTTTGGTACAGTTTGGATATAGACCCAAGAGTTCGTTATACCGTCTGGAGTGTCCTTATTGGGGGATACTTTTCTTGGATTCCTATTTATGCTGCGACGCAGGCAAATATTCAAAGATTTGTTTCTATGCCTAATCTTCAAACAGTTAGAAAGTAAAAAATGACATTGAAGCAATCCTAAAAGTATTATAAATAGTGAATAAGTTTAAATTCCCCATTATGATCACTGATAATGTTTTTGTTTTGTGTAGAGCCTTAATAATAAATTTAATTGGATTATTTATCCTGATAACGCTTTGTTTCTACTCTGGATTAGTTATATATGCAAAATATAATGAGTGCGATCCTGTAAAAAATAGGGTAAATATTTTTCTATCCATGTTACTGGTGAAATGCTACTTTGAGGAGGGTTTTTTCAAATTTCTGCAATTCTGTTGCCATTGGATTGGTCAATTTGTTTAGAATGCACTCTTTGGATTGGTCAATTTGTTTAGAATGAACTCTTTGGATTGATCATTAATTAGTCATTACTATGACAAATTTTTATATGCTTTTCAATGGGTCGACTTTCATGAGTTTCATTCTTAATACTTAGGGACTTCTGGTAATGGACAACAGTATGACAACAATGTTCAACGATGCATAATATTTATTTTAGCAACAAAATAACACCGTAGAGGCTAGATCAAAATTAAAATACACTACTTTTCGATAAAAATAGCAATACTATTCACAGCCTACAGAAACCATTGACGAATGACTAATGAATCCCTTTTTATTAAACTCAAAATTACGTACATACTATGTTAGGGCAACATCAAACCCTCCTTAAAGTTGCATTTCAACAGTAAATTCCATTTTTAATTGTTAGTATTTTCTTAAGTTATTAAATATATTTTGATTTTAGGGTGTTGACACATCTGATAAATTGTTACCCTACTTTGTTATGGACACTCTTGGAGACTATAAAGGTCTCCCTGGTTTGTTTGTGGCAGGAATTACATGCGCTGGGTTGAGGTATCTTCCCGAAATATTTTATCTTCTTACAAATGTCATATTAAAATCATAAGAACTGCGTCTTGATGTTATTGTGAATTTATTTATATTTCTCATTCTTTTATTTTTCACAACTTGGAAATAAATATCTGCATTACTGCATTTCTAGCTCTGTGTCGAGTGGTTTGAACGCCCTGGCAGCCATCATCACGGAAGACTACATAAGGAAATGGAATCCCAATTTATCAGACAAAACTTTGTCAAAGCTTTCGCAAGCTATTTGTGTCATAACTGGATTAATCTCATTTGGGTTTGTATTTTTGGCTGAAATGTTAGGGAACATTTTTCCTGTAAGTTTACACCAAAATTTATTTACCTAGCGCAAGAATGTTACATTTATTTTCTTATTTAAGTTTTAATTCAATGAATGCATTGTATCGTCATTTACATTCGTAGGCAGCAATCGGTCTTCTTGGAATGATTATGGGGCCGACCCTAGGAATTTTCTCTCTCGGCATGTTTCTCCCATGGGCAAATGCAAAGGTAAGTGACAAGCGGAAATAAAAAAGCAAATTACGTGCATCTATGCGAACTCAGATCTATCCTGCTCTTCTCTGCATGGTATTGGATTGTGTTGAGTAGGCTTAGCCGGAGTAGGAAATTACTACCTTGAGCTTTCATAGTGCCTATTTACAATGTAATAAATATTAAGTAGATATTTCCGACTGTGCATGTAATTTAAACGTAAATGACATGGGAAGTTGCTCGAGTTCAAAGCAAATAGACATTTATCTTTTGTTTTACGACCATTTCTAAAATTACAGGGAGCTCTTTTGGGTTTGGCAGCTTCATTTGTCCTAATGATATTTTTTGGAATTGGTTCAATGCTCGCCCGAGCTCAAGGACTAATTTCAGATCAGAGACTTCCTGTGACGACGAACGGTTGTTATGCGACACCAGCATTTAATTTCACAATGGGAGACAGCAGCTTCATGGAGGAATATGTAACCGCCAAAGAGTCCTGGAAGGCTAAACATGACAGTAGCTTAGTGTGGCTCTTATCGATTTCTTATCTTTGGACTCCATTCATGGGCTGCATGTCAACAATACTTTTCGGACTCACTTTCAGTCTCATCTTCAGATCATTTGTGAAAACAGAGCAAGTTAATCGCAAGTGCATAAGCCCGCCGTTTCTCTGGCTATGGACGAAACTCTTTCCGGCGCAAATGATGGAATTAATGAAATGCGACAAAGATTAGTAAGCACTTAGATATTCATGCTAAATATATAATCATCCTTTTATTAGCGATGAGGAGACCAATCAGTTACAAAACTTATTTGCCCTAGATTCAGACATTAATTCGTGTGATTTATTTATTATGCAGATATTTTGTGAAAAAATTAAACTGTATAATAACTACAATGTTATTGTTAATCAAGAATTATTATAATTATTGTAAGTAGTAATGATTCATTTCAATCATAAAACGAAATAGAGCGTTGGATACAAATGTAAGCAAAATAAATATATTCCCTATCTAAGGCTGTAAAATTCTGCAAATGAACTGTTTATCTTTGTAATATTTAATCGTTTGTAAATATTTGAAATTAGGTACCTATAGTAATAAAAAGTGGATCATGCATTGCAAATAAATCGTGATAAAATACAACGCTTAAAAAAGAGCCATATAAATCTGAAAATCTTTGTCGTTCTCCGTTAAAGGGATTTTTTATGACAGTGACTGTGTACTTTTATTTAATCTAATACAATTAGTTCTAAATTCTATCCTAATCCAATAGTAAATACAATTAGCTCTAAACTCTATCCTTAATCCAATAGTAAATACAATTTTTGAAAAGCTCTTGTTGCTCATTCAATATAAATTATCTTTCTCGTTTTGATAAGACTGAAACTGTAGATTCTGAATTAATCTTTTCAGAAAGACTTCAGTGTAGAATTGTTACTTTGGAGTATTGGAGTTGGTAGTTAGTTTCTTTATTTCGAGTTACCGAAATGGAGACTTCAACAGACGAAATTCATATAATTTCAAAAACATCTTTTTCAGATAAATTTAACTGGCCTGAATATGTAGTTTTCTCGATTGTTTTGGGAATATCCGCAGCTATTGGTGTTTTTTATGGCTGCTTTGGAAGCAAACAAAGCTCAAATGAAGAATATCTTATGGGAAATAGGCGGATGTCCGCCTTTCCAGTTGCATTATCTTTGCTAGCCAGGTAATTGCAATAAAGAATGCGACTGTTTCAAGTAAACTTTTGTGCATCACAAATTACAAGTCTCATAAATAAATTCAAGCTATGACTCAATTTAAAAATCTTTTACAGTTTTATCTCAGCAATTGCCCTTCTTGGTTTTCCAAGTGAAAGTTAGTTTCTTCGTCTTCTTCTTCACAAATAACTACTCAAGATTTATCTCATGAAAGAACTCAATGAATTACAATAAATCACAAATAACTGCCTTGAGCGCTGACTGTTCGAACTTTATCAGTAATTATATCTATGAACCGCCGCAGATGGTTACTTTCATGTTGTTGAACATTTACATGTAATTTTTGACTGTGGCGCAATGAAATTCAATGCAATTATTTTTTGTTAATATCTGTTAGTGTTTCCTAAAAATCATGACATAAGATCATTATATGATATTTCTTCTCCTTATTGCCCTTTTTTATTTATATTAATTAATTATTCGGATTTGTTAACTTTTTCTAAACCTTTTGTAACTCGAATACCTTTTATTTATGAGTTTTAGCATTTGATAAATCTTGATTTCAATTTGAACAGTTTATCTCTACGGGTAAGATTTTAATGTTTCATATTTCGAAAAATGGAGGATGGAAGTAGTATAGAAAATTAAATATTTCTTAGAAATGTGTAAATTATGCAATATTAATTTCTGCATTTGTAAAAGTTTACAATACCACTTTTTTTTCCGCACAGCAAGTATTAAAACTTTAAATAGCAATTTTTTTAAATTGTACTGGACAGAAAATCTGACACTTCTAATTGATGAAAGCTATTCCGCACTATGCGAATATTCACACAAAGCTTTTTTCTAGACTAGGTACTTCAGGAAAAGTTAATCATAGAAATTAAAAATTGTCGATAAATTATTTTTTAGTGTCTATATTATATATCTGCTATTTATCCATCCTTCATTGAAACTTTCCTAAACTAATTATTGGAACGGTACACGCTGATTCCAAAAATCATTTCTTCGGCTAATAAAAGTTGTTGATTTTCTTCTTTTTTCAACAGCACGCAGTCCGTTACATCAATGATTGTCTTCATTCCTTTGACGCTGATATTAATATACTTCTATGTTCCTGTATACTTTAATCTTCAACTAACTTCTGCATATGAGGTACGTTTTAGGTATTGAACCTTGGGGTAATAGAAAACGGGACAGGTTGTTATACAATACATAATTCACCAACAGTGTAGTCTAATATATATTGACTATGAAGTGATAGTTACCTACATAGACAGCTATAAATGCATTCGTACTTCATCAGTTAAAAAAATATAATCTGAAACCTGAAAGAAAAATTTGAAAAAGATTATATATCCCCTTCAGCCTCCGAGACATTTAGGCTAATTCCTGGCTAGGAACTTTTCAGTTACTTTTCTAGTTACCCACGACTTTTACAATGAATTATATAGTGTTTTGTTAACCAAAATAATTGGCCTGAAGTTAATTTCTGCTCTACGTTTTGTGTTTTTTTTGTCACAGTAGAATTATTGTGCTGCGTCTAAAACAATAACATGTATATGGATTTTTTGATTTAATATCGTAAAAGTAATTAGGATAGAATTCTTAAACGAAATCCAAATTGATTGATTGATTGATTCAGCTTTATTCTAAGTGACAAATTAGGCCAATTACATCAGAACTGAACTCAGTGTGTAGCTATATTATACGTATAGCAACATCGCTTTTCACCAAAAGCCACATCCTAACATAACAATGAATACACACTAGTCATACGATTATAGCTTATATACAATGTCGCTTTAATAAATCCACCAGCAATGCCAGCGAGTGATAGAGTCAACATACCTACTTTAAGAGCAATTTAAAAATAGAGTAGAATCACTTTAATGCATCATCATTATTGATATTTTCCCGATAAAATCGCGGGATTGGATAACATAATTAAAACGATTGAGTACAAATAAAACTAAATTTAAAAAAGTATGGGTAATGTGAATGAATTTATTGTAGTACTTTGAGCTGAGATTCAACAGACATATTCGGATGATTATATCAGTGATGTCAATTATCTATCTGGTAAGTTTTTTTTCAATGTTGTGACTTTAAATAAGGATAAATTTACTCAACTAAAATTAAAATTTCTAAAAAATTCAGTGTACCCTTATTGCCCTAATTTTTTAATTAAATAGTGTAATAAAGATAAGTTAATGCGGGTCATTGTTTGCATTTGAATGAGCGACCTACAAATCTCAATGCATATAATTAAACTATAAACTATGACACTTTCGGAATCATGTAGGTATAGTATAGTATGATTGTATAAGTGTTCAATGATGAAATATGCAATAAACCCATGGATAAATTTAATTATGCGACAATTAAGAGTATCATAATACTCTTAACTTGCTTCTACCGACGCCTTTGTGTACTTGACATAACAGGTACATTTGCACATATTGCATACAAAATTTATTGTGTATCTCATATATCTCAGTTATTTACTCTGGTAATACATTTTGTTATTTAATCTCAATCGAAGACCGTCAAACATATTATATTACACGATAATTAAATTAAAATTTATGCTTTTCACATGATTTTTTAATGTTCATAGGGTCATATTTTAAACGGATTTTACATAATGTTTTGTAATGCTGAATTGGAAATCGATTTTACTTTATAGAGTACCATCAAATGACGTTTACCCTTGAAATTATTTGTTTATTAGTATAATCTGATAAATTCTAACTGATTTACTGTATTTATGAAAAGTTTTGATATGATATTTGGATATATTATACTATACAATATTGAGAGGGACCCCTTTGGCAAATCCTTTTTTGCAATTACTAAGTTTAGGTGTCGTTTTTTGATGCGTGATTTAAAAAATAGAATAGTAGCATAGTATTATTTCATTTTGTTTCGCGTAAGTAAAATGCAAAAACAACTTTGCATTGTTTCCGGTGTAGCCAAAACGGATATTGAACTTTTTAGGGTGTTACGGAAAAGGAGTTTCAAAAATGAATCAAAGTATTACCTCAAATCAAGATTTCTGGATTCGATTGAAATCATGATTTCTTTGACACATGATATCCTTTTTGGGCAACAATGTTTTTTATGGTTTTCATTAAATTGAGACATTCAGCTTCCTGGGAGAAGTATGGTACATGTAGCATTTACTTAAGGTACATGTAGCATTAGACTTACATATTATGATTATGACCTATATATTATCCATTGGCCCTTACGGCTAAGGCTACTTATTAGATTCAGTTCTCAGGAAAAAGCCAATTCTCCAGTTACGAGAAACTTTTCGAGTGAGAAAGTAGTTGATGGTGGAATGTGTTTTTTGTTTCATAGCTGATTTACATGTCAATTGTTGTTTTTGGACCTTCGCTAGCTTTAAATCAAGGTAAGGTACTTAAGTATACCAAAGTGTATCGTTATATAAATTATTCATTTAACAACAGATATTTTCTCTAAAAGTTATGGATTTCTGAAAATCGGAATTAATTTCATCTATTAAGATGACTTTATGACAGTTAAACGAGCACAGTCGACTGTATTATACAGAAGGGCGTAATTATTTCCTTATCTGATAATATACTTGAATATTATGATATACATACATGTATCACTTCCACAGTTACTGGGTTAAACCGCCGGATGCTAAGTGCTGTCACCTTTCTCGTCTGCATTTTCTACTCAACTCTGGTTATATTTTAACTCATCAATTTCAATCTATAATATTATTAACTTTTGGTGTATGATAATTCCAACTTGAGGTTTTCAGGGAGGCTTCAAAAGTGTTCTCTGGACAGACACTTTGCAGTGCTTGGTGATGATAGGATCTTTAGCAGCTGTGGTTGGAAAAGGAATTCATGGAATGGGGGGCTTTGAACCTGTCTTAGAAAAATTGACTCAGGGTGCAAGGCTGCAGCTTCTTAAGTTTGTTCAATATATTAAAAAATGAGATTCATAATTCAGAATAAAGCACGACATTCATTTTATTTTAATTTAAAATTTAGTTTTGATTTCGACCCAAGAACGAGATACACGATATGGACTGGTGCAATTGCTTCTTTCTTTGGATGGCTGCAAATTTACGCCGCAACACAAGCAAATATCCAAAGGTTTGTGTCTATGCCTGACATGAACACTGTTCGCAAGTAATATTCTTTGTACATCATAAATCTTCACTGATAAATATTCATACACAGATTCCTTATATATACATAACTTCTTCCCACAGTGCTTTGTTGCTGAATCTATTAGGGCTCCATATTATCGTGGGGCTCTCTTATGGATCTGGATTAGTAATATACGCTAAATATCATGGTTGTGACCCTCTAACAACAAAAGTGCCTACAATAATTAAAATCCGTATTTTAGGGTGAAAAATATTGAAGTTTAGTGTCAAAGAATGTTTATTATTTTTTAAGGAAATTAGTAGCGCAGATCAAATTTTACCCTATTTTGTAATGGATGTTTTGGGAGATATTCCTGGAATGCCAGGACTTTTCGTAGCGGGACTTACGTGCGCTAGTTTGAGGTAACTACTGTAATTAATGTTTTTATATACGTACTACTGTATAATATATGGTGTTATCATTATATCTTGGAAGTGTAATTTTGTATTTATCTATTCATTTTTAAAGCACTGTTTCCTCTGGTCTGAATGCCTTAGCAGCTATAATCACGGAAGATTATGTGAAAAAATGGAATCCAGATATGAGCGACCGAAAACTATCTCATGTCTCAAAAATTATCTGTATAATTTCGGGGCTCATTTCTTTCGGATTTTTGTTTATTACGGAGCATCTTGGAAACATTTTACCAGTATTTATATCTATTTTTTACTTAAAAAAATAATACAACTCCAGGTTTTAAAACCTATACAAACTCATTCCATTCACTTTCTTTTGTCATTCATTAGGCTTCATTGTCGATTGCTGGGGTGATGATGGCTCCCACTTTAGGGCTTTTCACACTTGGAATGTTTTTCCCATGGGCCAATGGAAAGGTGCGTCAAATATTCCGGAATTAGAGCAACGCTTATGCAAATATTTATATATATTAAAATATGTAATTATTTTATTATTAATTTGTTACAGGGAACATTGTTTGGCCTGCTTGTGTCATTTGTGATTTTATTATTCATTGGAATTGGTCAAATAGTTTCAAATGCCTACGGGTTATTACCAAACCAAAAACTTCCACTTTCAATCGAAGGATGTACTTCTGATATTAACATTACATTTAATAGCTCAACAATTTACGATTGGAAAAATAATGATGACAATATTTTCATTCAATTGTTTTCCGTTTCCTTCACTTGGATTCCTTGTATTGCTGTGGTGACAGTAATTATATTAGGGCTTCTGTTTAGTCTCATTTTTAGCGCTCTTGGGATATCGGAGGAAAAGAAAGTCAGTAGTAAATGTTTAAGTCCCCCAATGCTTTGGCTGTGGACGAAATTATTTCCTGATCAGATGGTGGATCTAGTAAAACGAGATATATACGATCCTTGTAAGGGCGCTTCCTAAAATACATAAACTGATTTATAAGACATCTTTTAAATACTAACTTTAGAGCTATTACACTTTAAAAAATGCATTTCTATGTAGATGGAGATTGGCTTGTGGAAATAAAAAATAAGTAAACCTTTTTACTTGTCTAATTGTAAATGTGTATATCTCGCTAGTCACTAACTAATTTCTAGCAAATTGTACATTAGTTATTATATTTGGTTGCCCTTAATTCCATCAAACAAATACCACTATATGGATATCAGTACCCACTCAAGAAAACAATCTTATTGTTATTCAAAAATAATTAAATCGTTGATATTAGGACATATTTTAACTACTCACAATTACTGCATAGAAAAACAACTGAAAATTACTTTCAAAACCATCTGTGCAGAGGAAAAAATTTGAATATATTTCAAACTACTTAAAATGGATGAATTATTCCTTATATACATAATCTGGATTATTCTTAAAAATAAATGAATACTCCCATAGTGAAGTACGCCAAAATTAGGTGAATGGGCTACACTGAATAGTTTTTTTTTCAATAAAATTTTTCTCAAAACTATTCTAAAATCGCCAATGCCAAAAGAAATTCTGGATATGATTCATACGATGCCAGTCAATTATAACGCAGTATGTCTCCTAAATCATCATTAAACAGAGCCTAGTTAGTAAGTAGTGGTTTATGGGAATTTCTCCCTTTGTATTACTCTTCTCAACTAACCTAGGACAATAGCCTAATTGGGCTATTGTTAGAGCTCCAAGTTCTAGATAAGGAA